>DWDV01003078.1:0-10906 GCA_018245615.1 Mimoniades ocyalus | reverse complement strand
GCTCACCATCTATTCCATAGTGGGACGTAAACCCGTGAAACGTGGGGGTGTTCTAAATTTCTCTACCTACCTCTTCGGAAATAACAGGCGTAATGTTACGTTTTTACGTTACGGTTACATGATATTAAATATCTTTGTACATTATCGCGTCTGCTCCCATATGTTGTGGGCAAAGAACACCGAATGTCAAATATCTTTATCTCCATAGACATGTTGCCAATGAAAAAATAAATCTATAGGATTCTATAAACAAAATGCGAAAAAAATATTGAGATATCCCTTTTAAATATTATTTGTCCTTGCAAAAGTCTAAGAAGACCAGTTCTATATTAGTTCTTACTTTCAAGGTGGAACCAGAAGAGGTGTACGCCGAACCCCTGGAAGGCAACCGCATAGAAGATGCTGATGACACCCACTGCTACAGCGCCCCCTGCGCCATTAACGGTGACTGCTGCCGTGGACTCATGTGCTTGGAGACCGGTAAGTATTCTTATACACATTTATTTCACCAGCTACCAAGAAAAAAGATAAAAAGAATAGTGATGATCAGCAAAGCTGGAACATTGAGGAACATATATTTAGAAAGATATGTTTAGCGCAATTTTAAATAAATCTGATCCGAAGAAATTTTTTCAGAAACTTCTTTTCTTTTTCTTTTCTTCTCTTCTAGAAGGAAACTTTTTTTCAATGATATACCATGACGAACTTTGATACACGATAATGGCATTAGTCCAAGACTTGAACATAGATAAATACAGCTAATACTCGTAAATTTAAGAGAACATCAATAAACATTTCTCTACTGTTATTGAATAACATCAGAAAAAACTTATTTTGTAATTCCAAAAAAACGTTTGAGATATTTCAATATCAAATTCCATTTAAAAAACATTGTCGAAATTTGCGTTTCCATTTAAAATATTAATATCCAAAACGGATCGCTCGCAGGTGCGCCAAGAATTTACCAGGTGAGTAAGCAAGAGTGATGTGACATTTTGCTGAAAACAATATTAACCTTGAGTGGAGTTTCTTGAACCTTTTCCATTAGCGCGCCCAAATAGCGCGAATATCGTGATGTATAAACAGTATTTCAATGCCAAGAATTCTTACAATGAACCGTCAAAAAGACTTAGTAAACGAAGAACATAAATAAAGGTATATCAATACTTTGAAGGATAGTATAGAATTTGTGCACAATAAATCACTTTTCCCTCAAGCAACTGTGTGGTATATTGTTCTACGTTATCGGCAAGTATAATGGACACAACAATCAAATCCTTAAGTTTGCCAAAGCAGGAAATTAATAAATGAAAAAGAAATTTAAAGTTTCTGATTTGAAATGTTGAATTATATTACTTTAAAAAAAATGAGCATTAGTTGCTCTATATCTGCACCCATGATACTTCTTTGTTCGAAAGAGTACAATAATTATATTTTATATACAGTTATATCAAAGATTCACGACACACAAATTTGGAGACCGTATAATTTATATATTTTGTAACCAAAAATACGATACTTCCTAAATACACGATGAGTTCTGAAACGTAAGCGCGTTCTTAATTCTGCCCGGCGTTCAGTAGGCACCGATTAGAGAGCCGGCCGCACTAAACTAAGCTACGATCTTTTCGCCACAACATTCTCTCGGGACTTAGACATTTCTAAGAGCAATTTTGTTTGAAACAGAGTGGCGAACATCAATTCCTATTAGCCGCGACGCGCCGCAAAATATAGCCTGTATTAGAATTCAAACGACTGCCCTACTACGTATACTCGACAGGTTCTCACTTGAGAATATGAAAAGAAAGGTAACAACATGCTTGTGATCCCCGAAGAGGTAGGCAGAGGAGTGTAATACACTCCCACATGTCACTAGTTGCGTTTACGTCCCACTATAGACTAATGGGGATATAGTTATCAGTTAGAGCCATGACATGTGAATGTTTCAGGTCAAAGACTGCACACATCACTTCGACTAATTAAATGGACGCAAAAGTGTTGTTATTATTATTATTAACGCTCGACAAATAGGGGATGGGCGTGCCAGATACGTACACGTAACTTTATCGATTCGGTGCCAACGCAAACGGTGACGTCATCACGAATAAAACAGCTTTTGTTTCCGGATTTTTCTAAATTACAATTCCTAGTTGTGCACGCCATATGGCAATATGCCGTGCTGACTGATCATCCACCCTGTTCTATGGGGAGACGTAGAATTTGACAGGTGAACCGTGGGAGAGTACCACACTCCTCTACCTTCCCTTCGAGGAATACGGGCGTGAAAATAATTATAAATTTTGCAAATTTAAATCCTCTCCACATCATAGACCGTAACATCAAAGACGCTTAATAAATACATTAATTACCCCAAGAGACCCTTTCATAATGTCATTACGAGGTTCTTAAAACGATCTGAAAGGGATTCTTTTGGTATCTTTCATTTTCACGTTTCGCCGCGGTTGATTATACAATTTTCCGAATCTAATAACAGAGGGACGATCTTTCTTTAGATCTTCAAAAAGATCGGTCTCAATAAATATTAATGGATGAATAATTGATGATAAAGTTTAATCTCCTGATAGAATTTATCATTCAAATTTCGATAACGTCCGTGGAAAAAGAACCGACGTAATTAGCAGGCGCTTTTATCAAAACATTCATTCATTCGTCCGTTTGTTTCGTTAGATTTCTTGCTCATTCATCATCACCCTATCTCAGGCCACTGCTCGACATAGGCCTCCCCAAAGAGCGCCATCGCGCCCTATCCTCGGCTCGGCTTCTTGGATCCAGCTTCTGCAAGTTCTTCTTGCTCGTTCAATTGCTCAATAATTCTGAAAGGGTCTGGTTATATATTTATTATTCATTCGCCTGCCGATTTTCTTTCCTGGACGGGAATATCAGTTTTATTATTATTAAGTGTTGTTCCTTTCCTAACTAAGTTTTATTGAAATAAATTTTCTACAGCTAATGATAAACGTAATGTGTTTCCGTCATTGAATTATGCTGATAAATTGAATTTGGTAGAACAGTTGATATTGCAGTCAGCAAAAATTAAAACTTTTATGAAAATATACATAGTATCCATATTACATTATTAGATCTATTATGAAAGACCAATTTATACAAATTAACTGAAACAGATGGAATTATATGGAATGGTAACATGACCATATTTATATACAAACTCTCTTATTGAGATTTATGAAGGTACCTATCCTCAATGTTACTGTCTTACTAAATGTGCTACTATTTTGTTAGAACAAAATTATTAGTTATATAACTAATAATGTTGTATAAAGTACCGACTCGATTTACGGACTTATATGTATATAATTAACTACGAATATATATTATGATACAATGAAATGGTGTTACTATGCACCAATGTTCAATTACACATCTTTATAACCAATAATTGTACATTATAAACCTTTGCTCATACATGGATATATAGATCATAACCACAATAATTCAATTCTCGTTCAGATTTCATAAACGGACAATTCTTATTCTGAATATGTTCGTTTTCTAAATCACTTCTCGTAGCCAACAATATTAACACTTCATAATTGAATTAATTCAGGTATATGTGCCATCTCTACAGATTCAAAAATAAATACCATTCAATTCATTAGCGTCTGAAACAGAATCGCAAAACAATTAAATGGTTCTAACTTATTCACTACACTCACTCGCTCTTAATTAAATTAAGTTCAAAAATAAACAATTTTAACATTCATTCATTCATTCATTCATTCATTCACTTTACTTTGTTACCGCTGCTCATTCGCAACTCGACAAAGGACTGAAAATAATGGCCACATTCCACTTTTAATCTGGGCTCCAAATTAAAATTTATATACGTACGAGACTGTAATACAATACTCTCGTGCTCGTGTTCAAGCGTTGTAAAATACGTATGAAATGGCGAGAACGAAAATTGGATGTAATTTTGGTCATTACGTATTCAACAAATTTACACACGAGTATGTATATACATAAAGACTAAGTATATGTTTGTATTAATGTTGTTCGTGAACCTGGTACGTGAGCAGAGAAACAACGTGGAGATTGTTTTTTGTTTTATGTAACAATAGCAACGAACAGACTATAAATAGCCATGAATAGCAACAATGTGTTAATACGTCCCTTCTTTATCCGATATTAATAGAATATTTACATCGAGGTTTTTTAAGAACCGACTTAATCAATTTATCCCTACCCATCGTGCTGAGATATTATTAACAGGACTTCCTAGATGCCGTAACTACTACTTTTGATGAATACGATCAAGTTCCGCTTATAGCATCTAACAAAACAACTAATTCGACTACTTAGTGGTTCAACTCACGTATATTTTTTTCGGTATGCCCCGACAAGTTTCGGATCTATACGTGGTCTGTCTTCTCGAGCCTTCGAAGTCTGCGCCGCAACCTCGCTGAAATTTGCGAGAGCTCATTAAGGACATTGAATAAGTCCGAAACTAGTTGGGCTATCCCCCATAAACATACGTGATTCACATATGTATAATCATGTGTATAAAGTCTTACGTAACACTTAACAGTTTCATAGTAATTTAAATACATCATATTAGAACCTCAAAGACAGGGAAAAGTCGTTAAATACAACACAGGACTTTAATTAACAGAGGACGGAGGCCGCTGCTTGCCGGCATTCGCTGGACGTAAGCTGGGTGAAATCTGCAACCGGGAGAACCAATGTGACGCTGGACTTATCTGCGAGGAAGTTGTACCAGGTACGTCCACAGAACACCAACTCTTCTCTCGAGGAACAATACCAAACAAAAACCAACAGCAGTAACATACACGAATGAACATAATGAGTTGTTTTTAATATTTTCACCAATATCCGTTCAATGCGCGAAGACCGAAAATAGATTTTGTTCCAGCCTTGCAAATACAGAACCTTTAAAAATACAATTCAATCAACATATTTTTATGTCTGGATTACTAAAACACCGTTCTTTTTTCCATTCGCTCGTTTTATCTTCTAGATATGTTATCTCTGAGTATGATAGTTTCGTTTACGCCCGCGTTAACAAAAGTGGATGACTTTGATCTTATTACGTTCCGCCGATTTAAGCTATTGCCCGGCTGTAGGTGAGATGCACGTGTGCCGCCCGCCGTCCGCCGGCCGCAAACAATACAACGAGGATTGCACCGCGTCCAGCGAGTGTGACATCAGCCGCGGCCTCTGCTGTGTCATGGTACGCCGCCACCGCCAGAAGCCCAGGAAGGTGAGGCAAAACAATCACCTCATGCTTCATGTTATTTTAAACATCTCATGTTATATCCCTTTGCTCTTCTGATTTCTAATCATTTTATCACCATGCAAAACTGTCTTTGCTATTCATCCATATGCCTTTAGAAGTCCATTTCTTAGTAACCTCCCTCAATCAGTGCCACCACATCGAGTCTTGAGCTTTTGTAATCCAGCTGCATCCAGCTGTCATCAAGTCTTTAGAGAGATTACTAAAATGACATTACTTCGTTACTCCTGAGAAATAGTTACACTGTTCCTATAGAATTTTAGATGAGCTCTGTTGCCTTTTAGGATACCTTAGGATGCCTTTCAGGAAACTCTCTTGTCTCCCTCACATCCACAAAATCCACAAAAATGTGTCTCCCTCATAGATACGTACGCAGAATTTTAAGTACTATTTTTTTTTTCATATATTGGATGTGTCGCTCTAGTTTTAAAAAATAAATATGAATAGTACTAAAAAAAATGAAAGGTTGTTATTATCGGCGAAGAAAATTTTCCGTATAAGGAACATTGTTTTCTTTGAAGGCTTGTTTTATAGTGTTGGTGTATTCGCTTCCTTTTAAACAAGCATTCTGTATTATTTCTAATATTTATTTGAATGCTTTGGATTTTTTCTGATCCGATTTCTTAAAATAAATATCAAATCTATAATTTGGATTATAAAAGGGCTTTGATATCTCTTTGTTCTGCAGTTTCCAAGTTAGCATGTTGTTTTGTTCGTTTGTGTTTTAGAGGATATTTTGTATATGATTTTCCTTTCCAGAGTTGCGGATACTTCAAGGAGCCTCTGGTCTGCATCGGCCCAGTCGCCACTGACCAAGTTCGCGAGTTCGTTCAGCACACCGCTGGCGAAAAGCGCATCGGTGTATACAGAATGCATTAAAACAATTTTCTACTACTGGCTTTTGCTTCGAGAAAAATGAACGTAAATTTTTCAAATTAAAATAAATGGAAATTTTCCCTCGAAGTGAAAGCCTTTGAATCGCAAACTTTTTACTAATAAAAATATTTGGTCAATTTTCAATATTTTCATTAGTAAAAACACATGGAGCAGCTAATATCACAAGATATTTCAACTTGCAAATAATACAACAACTCATGGACGCGAACATAAACAAATCGCCCTAATACTTCAAAAAACAAAAAAATAATTTGTGATATTTTCTGCTCGAAATCACGCCTGATAAATATAAGATGTATAACTAAACAGCGTGTATTCTTTGCAATGAGGTTAAGAATACGTACGACAAGCTATATGTTATATTTATAAGACGTAATTTCAGCAACCGAATCCTACAAACAACCGAAATATTTGCTTTGAACAACGGCTACCGATTTATGCTCTTTGTTTTTAAAATAGCTTTGGCTAAGTAATAAGTATATTGATAGATCGACAATTATAATTTTAAAAACTTAAAATTACAAACGTATAGATTTAGAAAGTTAATATTGAATAAACGTTTTAATAAATATTAATAAATATCATTCAATATCTTATGAATGTCGTATTAATAATAATCACTACTTACCTTAGTGCATTTGAACGTTTTATCTTAATATTATAATATTATAAATAGAGTTTAAAAATTTTAAAATATTAAGTATTCAATGAAACAAATACATATCGTTCTGGCTGAGGCATTTATAGATTTTAATAATATTGATGTTAAAATTGAAATAAATAATAAATAACATATCATTATGTGTAAGAATCTTCCTAGTTGTAGAGTAAGGTTCCGCTTCGTATGTTTTGAATAATTAAGTAATAATCCTTAAACTCAACTATGCTAGGTGCTTAGAGAGAAACATATCATTATAATTATTTACTTATTAATGATATAATTCATGATTACACTATGCAGTCTTTCTACTCTCGTTTCAATGTTAGCCTAAGGTCTGTGATGTCTATTTTCTGACTACATATATACCTATTACGACGATCGATGTTATATTTTTCTGCGCAGATTCCTTGATCACTGTTAAAGGTATGAAATATCTTCTATGGAGACAATTTTCTATTTTCGTTGTTGTTGCTGTATTGGCCTAAACACAAGACGTTACGGTTTTAATAATATTACATGTGTTGTTAGATGATGTTTAAGATGTCGTGTTGTATGATTACGTGTATTAAAATTATATGTGTTACAATATATTAACTATGTCGGCAATGGTGTTTTTTATTTCACACCCCGTATAAGCAATACACTTGTTAACTTAAAAAAAAACATATAATGACGCGCCTATTCGCATAGGGGTAGGCAGCGACTAAGAGATGTTACTGGGGACGATCGACCGTCGCTTCTTCTACTGTCGCTTGTTTCAATATTTGATCTGGTACTGCTGACCTTGCCTTCTTTCAGAACAATTCCGATTTCATTCAACCCTCAAAATAGAACCAAATTAGTACGTAGATAGAAACTCGGAAAAAGAAACAAAATTAAAAAAAAGTTAAGTTTTTAAAACTCTCAACAAATGTTCTATTGAGGAAGAATGGTCGCATTACTTATGTTAGGTATTATTTTTCATAAATATAAAATATAAATTAGATATTGCGCTAATGACTTTTATAAATTTTACATTTTAGCACAAATAATACATATGATTTTTTAATTGATAATAAAGCATTCAATATCGCAATATATGTATAACGTATTACAAATTATTAATGTTAGGTCTTTAAAGATAAATATTTGATCCGCGATGTTCGTTGCTTACCACGTAAGGCATCGGACCCGTTGATATAATACTAAATGGAGATACTAAGAATCTAACATCATAACATCACGCCTGTAATCCTCGAAGAGGTAGGCAGAGGACTGTAGTACACTTCCACTTTGAACCAGCTACTGTAAAGTTAACTTATTTGAAGGTAGTTGTGAAAGTTTGTACATGACTTGTGTCATAAATATGAAACCTAACTGGTCACGACATTCGTGTCCCTTGATTGTTACATTTTAAATAAGAGTGAATTTTTTAATTAATAAATTGTAAACCGCAAGGTTAGGTCTACAAGTTTAAGTTTTAAAAATTCTATCACCTTTCTGTTTTAAATATTCTAATACCTACCTTTGTTCAATTATCATGCAGGCAAAGATGGGAGAGTAGCGTTTGTAAGTCTGATGTGATTAAAAGATGCGTCTTTGAAGAAAGAAAATTCAAATGGTGGTTCTCAAATGAAGGTTTTTTTTTAAATTTCGTATTACACATGGTATTATATTAACCGTAAATTTAACTTTTTATCTTTTTTATTTCACAAATATTGTTACATGATACCTCACGCATCGCAATGAAGAACCTTTTATAGTTTTCTACTCAACAATAAACAATAATCGACGTCAACGACTACGTCAACGATAAAAAGACTAAAGTCGCATCTGGCTGTTGCACTCCACTGCTGGACGTAGGTCTCCCCTGAGCATAATCCCCACGCTGGGCATGCGTGAAAATAAACAACGGAACTCAATAATAACAAGATCCTAAACCCTCCTCTTTCTCGTCCTGGGAGGAAGCACATGCCCAATAATGGAATTACAAAACAGATGATGACGACAAACAATAAAATTAAAATTAAAATAACCAATAAACATTAATAAGCCGGTCGATAAAATTTACGGATACAATAACGTTAAATGTGTGTCCATTGTAATCATTCTCACGGGATATCGCTTTAAGTCATAGTATCCTGTATCCTACCTCACATTTTTTATCGGAATAAGATCTTAACCTTTGGCCCTCATATGCGAATGGTAATAAGAAAGAAAAGCGATGATACAATTCGTAACAATTTATTCTAATTTCAATTAGAAGAACACCGATAACAATACGAAAATAGAGGAAATAAAATAGAATAAAAAATGGAATAGTCATAATTTTTATAACAATTTTAAGTTATTCTATTAGCTAAGTTTTATTTTACAATAACAATACTAATATTATGAAGATAAAAATGTATTGCCGCATGTAATTCCAGCAAAAGGTTCAGCTGCTGTGACGTCGAACGAATTATATAATCAAAATTCTAAGATGACAATAACAATGCTGTTCCAATATTTTGCTATTCCGTTGTTATCTTTCACTTACACACGTGGCGGGCCGGAAGTGGTCCGTATAACTCCCGGCCTCTGGGAATAAATAGAAACTAAACTAATATAACTTAAGTAAATAACTTAAAATAACATTCGCAGTTGTTCTCGAAAACCGGCAACTCCTTTCAACCGTAGAAAGGCGGCGGGGGCAGTGGTGGAGGAAAGAAAAACGGCGGTGGGGGTCGGTAGAAACCTCCACCGAAGCCATAGCCGTAACCTCCTATTATGACAGGACGAGGACCATATCCAAATCCACCGATCCAATGGCAATTGATGACCTAAATAGAAAAAAACGTATTAAAACATTATTTATACCTTTGATCATTCGTTCACACATTCAATCAATCAATCATTTCTAATTGCATACTCTATCAGTCAACTATTTTTTTATAAAGAAAACTCAGTATTTTGTTACTCCGAATATAGATATTGGCATAATAGATAATTTTTATTTTCTTTTATATACAAAAGGTTTTTTTAATTAATCCATATTCTTTCGCAAAGTTATACTATCTCTACATAGATTTTCATCATTAACAGCACTATCGGTAATATATGCTATGGTACAGAAAACATTGAAGAGGATAAACCAGACATTATTAAAATATGAGTACAATGAATAACATAAGTCAATATGTTACAAAATATTCTTATTCAGAAGGCAGGAAACAATCAGTCCTTAATAAATATTATCGCGCGGTGTACTAAGACCAGCAAATAGACGCCTACAAATAATAATATACCCGTATACCAACTAATCCATACAAAACCGCCCCTTCATATTCCAAGCTTCACTTTACAACTCATACTTGTCCCAATGACAACAAAACATAGAAATAAATGAAATTCCAGCCTACATGATCATTGATTACGTAACTTAAAAGAAATGTTTACTAACCTGAACAATTACAACGAGTATTAAGAGAAACACACAAATATTTGATACCATTTTGATTGAACACAATTCACAGTTTAAATTAAATACGCCTGTATGGGATATATTTTCTCTGACGAACTGTATCTCACTGAAATCATTGTCCATACCATTATCGTTTTATACTTCATAATCATTTACAGAGACAATTAACACAGCCCATAGATATACCAAGTTACTCATTTAATTCTAGAATACGGTTGAAAATACGATGTCCGATGTTGTATGGGTTTTGCAACGTTTCCATACGTTGTTTACTTTGACATGTACATGAGAAATGAGAGTAAATAACTAATGCATAAAACCTAAACACGTTTTGTAGAGTAGTTTTCATTTAACATATTGCCGATCCGATTGTATTTAACATATTGCCGATCCTGGGTTCAAATCCCAGGTCGGGCAGTACTGATTTTTTCTAATTTAGATTTTCTAGTAGTGGCTCGGAGTCTGGATATGGCAATAGGATCACCACCTATTCCATAGTGGGACGTAAAATTAACTGGTGGAACGTGGGAGTGTTGTACATTCCTCTACTTACCTCTTCGGGGATTACAGGCGTGATGTTACTTTTTTTTTAAGTTTATAGTTGTACATTATA
>DWDV01003077.1:0-10907 GCA_018245615.1 Mimoniades ocyalus | reverse complement strand
AGTAGTGCCCGACCCGGGAATCGAACCCGGGACCTCCCGTTCGGCAGTCGCACTTTTGGAAGTCGCAACAATTGCCCTAAAATAATTTATCTGGCTATTTTTCATATTTCATCCCCCTTATCCCGCGCCGTCCTCTTTAGTAACCATGTGCGGTAGATAATTTCTACTTTTAATTAAAACCTTTATCGAACCTGTGTTGATGCAGATATATTTTTGACTTATAAAAGCTATAAAATATGCTGCATCTCTGTAGCGTCAGTAGCGACCGAATGCATTAATGCAACGCCGGTGCGTGTCTTATTTCCGTGCCGGCTGACGGACAACAGCGGTCGGTAGCGTTATCATTATCAGTCTAATTATAGTGGGGCAAAGACCTCGTCACAAGTCAAGGGTACGTTCACTCAAGTTCAAAGGTCGCGCAGGTCACGGCTGAAACTGGCGTTCGCGACTGAAATGCCAAATACGAATATTCAGACGTCTAGAGAGCGATGCTCGCTTTAGGTGCCCGTATCTACGAAATCTGCCAATCTGTGTCAGGGGCGACGCTTTGATTGAATGAGAAATTATACAAAATCTCCTTTATAATATTCAGTGTATTTCATTACACATCCAGACCCATCGGTACCTGAAAAAAAGGGGCTATTTTTATTACAAACTAATTTCTGCCGCAATGCGAAAAAAAATCTGCAATAAATAAGAAAATAATCTATGAAATATATTAAATTACCATTTGGAAAATATCATTGTAATGTAACATCACGCCATATCTATCCGAAGAGGTAGGCAGAGGAGTGGAGCACACTCCGACGTTTCACCAGTTATGTTTACGTCCCACTATTCAATACGGGGTGAGCCTATTGTCATACACCGGGCACAAATCTGTACTCCGAGCCACGATTAGAAATTTTAAGTTAGAAAAACCTAATAATACCCGACCCGGGGATTGAACCCAGGATTGAGTCAGTCATTACCATTTAAAATATCAAAATAGCAATTGAGTCACCGTGTGCCATATACGAGTATATCTGATGTGTATGAACCCTAAAACGTAGCTTCCGCGACCATGAACCGAGCAAACAATCGATTATTCTATATCCATCCCGACATGACCTTCAGCAAAAATTGCGGACGTCTACCAAGTCTGCCGCAATCCGTTTCACAACATTCAAAGTTACTAAATCCCGGTAAATACTGTAACTTAATGTTTTCTGCGTTCTTTTTCATAAACAGTCATTTTCAGGATTGCAGCCGTACATTTTTAATAACAATATTATTAACTTTTCATTCTTCAGACTGGTGCACAGTGCTGAATTCTTATAAAAACTGTAACTGTAATGCTCGAAAGTTCGAGAATGTTTTCGTTATTTCCGTTTACTTAAGTTTTCTATAGTTTTTCCATCTTAGAAATAATGAAACATGGGACGCGTAGAAGATCTGTGCTCAAATCCTCACCTGTTTAGAAAATATGCGTTTTAACGTTAAATATCACTTGCTATAATGGTGAAGGAAATCATAGTGAGGAAATCGGCACACCTAAGAGTTCATAAAAAAAAAATTCTAAAGGCGAGCGAAGTCTGCCAACCCACACTTGGCTTGTACGGTAGACTATAGCCATAAATGACAAAAGGGTCGAAAAAAAGTGACGTGTAGAAGGAGACAAAAGTTTGGAAGACTCACCAAATTCAATAGTAACCGATACGGAAATCGACCCCAGGACCCCTCGATCAGTAGTCGCACTTGCAAGCATTCGACCAACTAGGCGGTCAGCGTGAAATTACTGAAGAACAATCATGAATCATCTAATATGGATTGAGATGGATGTAACTTAGTAACCAACTCTATCAGGGAAAGTTACTCAACCGCCTCTAGCCTCTTGAAAATTTAGCTATCAATACCAAACGCTTAACGTGCCCTCCGACCCAAGAGGATACTTATGAAAATTTCTTAATAAATTAGCTACTAAAAGGCAAGAAGATTAAGCTCTTCAAGGTTAAAAAAGCTTTAATCTTGGTTAAGCTCGGTTAATCAGAGTTTACCTTTCTTAGTGCACACAGAACGTGTGTTTATTTTGAATGATGTCATTTTCCAGGGTGACGGACATGGGTGTACCTTGTAATTGTTAAATTAATGTGTATTCAGATTCAAAAAATATTAGCAAAATATAATTTGGTAGCTGCAATCCATTTGGTAATCGCTGTCGCGAGGAGAAAGAATACATCCTCCCATGCCGAGATACAGGTTCGTAAGAGGCAACTAAATTTGTTGCTGGAATTTAGAGGTATGATGTGGCCTATGTAGGCACGGTTTACTGCCCTGGCCGCCTACCCAGCGTGGGATTATGGGCTCAAACGAGCTGATGATGGTGATGATAATTTGGTATGTATACTTACCAGCCCGCGTCATTGTTAGTTAGTTCTTTAAAAAACATAATCATCGTCGTCAGTAATATAAAATTAATACAAAAACGTAGATTATACGTTCATTCATTTTGTTAAAAATGAGTTTAATTCCAATTAAATATGATCTTATGATTATAGACTTGAAAAGAAGAAAGATTAAATTTGCCTACGCTGTAAATAACCAGTGGGCAGAGCTTGTAACTGGCGTCACGCTATTGTACTAATGTCTATTTTTAAACCTCTTAGTGTATACGTAAAATATACAGACACTGTTCAATTAAACGCGTTTATCTCAAAACTTGTATTTTTTTAATTCTTGTCATTATTTCTCCAGTTTCTACTAAACCGATTTGCTTGAAACTTGACATGACGTCTTATTTATACATTTCTGCCACATAATAAATACAATTTAACATTAAATTTCACTATTTTTAATAAAACTGGAAGAGTAAAAAAATGTTAAAAATTTATCATTAAAAAAAAATATATTAAGGTTAGTTGGTACTAAAACAGCATTATTGTTGATTAACAATCTTTTTCATTTCAGATTACTAGGTGGGTTACAATCATGATAGACTACGCCCATATTTTTTTTTTAATTTTAAATTTTTTGATTTTCAATTTTATATTTTGCTATTTTTTATGTATTCAGTAAATATTAATAAATATCTTGTAAACAATAGATTAAAAAATATTGTTTGTCTTTATCCCTTGAAAATATCCCTTTATAATATCCCTTGAAAAACTACCTAAAATTCATGCTTCTAGACCAGAACACGTCATTGAACAGGGCATATGAACATATATCTGGAGAATATTATGGATGTAATACATAAACGTGACTTCACGCCTGTAATCCTCTAACAATAAGAGGTAGGCAGAGGAGTGTAGTATATTCCCACGTTTCACCAGTTACTTTTACGTTCCAGTATTTATCGCTTTTTGAATGTGTGAATATTTGAGCGTGTGAAAGACATTTTGTTTAAAATGTGTTAATGACTTCGATACTTTCATAGTATTTCTTATACGAAACTTAATCAATTACATTTTACATATAATGACGTAACATTGCTTGGGTCGGCTCTAATATTAACTCTACATCACATCAAACACTCAATCGATCTCTACATTAATGAACATTTGACAAGATGACGCGGTCCACCCTCTGCGCTCAGTCTGTCTGTCATCGTACGCATATGCGTGTACGGGTGAGTAATTATCAAAGTGGTGGTTATTCGCGTAGGGGTTGAACCCATCGGCTGTATTGAAGTCGACGCGTCGCGCCCCGATCGGAGACTGCGTTTTATTACTGCACTGGACCGTTGTCGTTAATAACACATTTTTATTTATAAATCAGTGCATGCGTATATCTCAGTAACATTTAACACATTTATTATTATTACTTTTTGAAGCTATCGTGTTTCTTGATAACGGTAACTTTAAAATTATCACTTATTTAATGCATCACAAAAAGTTTTTTGCCCTAACCGTGTCTGGTGTAAATCAGTAGTCTCTCCCTATCCCTATGAGAAATAGGCCGAACAATATACATGCATGTACATAAGTGAAGCATCACATCACCTGCCGTTGCAGGTCAATGCCCTAAAGTTATAGAGACCTTATATAAACATGTAGGACAGTAAATAAATAACTGTAAATCTGTGTATAACTATACAATTACCATTATACAGCAACATCTAAGTACATATTCAATGTATTACACATAATAATATGTAACACGTTTTTTTTATTCACTTAAATAAATGTTTCGTGAGCATTTATACACATGATTATATAGGTAGGTACCGGCTTCATTCACGTGTTTTTTCGGGATTTCGACTTCGAGTTTTTTCGACTACTATTGGACATTTACGAAGTCCTTCTTCGTGACCTCCCGCCGATTGCAGCGAAGTTGCAAAATCTCGCATAGGTGCGATACTGGTTGGGCCATCCCAAGAAAACATACGTCAGTTAATCCGATACATATATAATCATGAATATTATACAACGTAACAAAGGGCCTGTAATCCCCGAAGAGGTAGGCAGAGGAGTGTGGTACACTTAAACTTTCACTAGTTCTACGACCCACCACGGAATAGGTGTTGAGGATATTGCCACACATCGGGCACAAATTTTGCGCCACTACTAGAGATTTCAAGTAAGAAAATTCCAACTGAAGGTACCCGATTTCGTAATCGAACCCCGAACCTCTCGACCAGAGAAGCAGTTGTATAACTACAACATATGATCAACAGCCTATTCCCGTCCATTGCCGGACATAGGGCCTCCTCAATAGCATGCCACTGAGCTCCATCTTCAGCTCTTAGTATCCAACCGCTGCCAGCCATTTTGCGTATAAATATATATTTTACAATGCAAATATAATAAAATACAAATATACATTTATACGATATGACAATAAATATAAATTTATGTTTATTGTTATATACGGTATAATCCTAAATTATTATTTTATATGTGAATTTGGCGATTAAATGCGGTCAAAGCAACACATCGACGATGGTTTTCCGGTTTACTATCGCAACGAATGAACGTGCGTGCGACCGCGCCGCGCCGCGTGTGTGCGTTGCGGGCACTTCACAGTACAATCGGCAGCCGTTTGAATGATTTCATATTAAATTACTATCATAGTATCGCTACTGGTTAGTATTACTTTTAATCATTGAATTAGACAATGACAAAAGCGGCGGTTATATTGACATTTTCCGACAACTACTTTCCGGGTTACAAAAGTATTGTATACGTGTGTACGTGTGTGTGTATACACACGCGATGCAGCTCTGCGAGTGTGTGTGTGCAGGATTGCGTTACAGCTGAAACACGGAGCGCTGCCGAAAAGTGCGGTCAACGACCCGGTCAGGAGCGCGGCCGTACAGCGCGCGCGAGACGGCTCGATACTTTGTCTAACATATCATCGAATGATTTGCAGTTTTGTGATTATTTTTTTGTAGCTTGTTATTATCAAAAAATTATCGTATTTAAATTCGAGCATCATTACTGATTTCAAACTAATTAAAATCTTTAAAAACATTTGTTCTGTATTTGTATTGGTATTCATAGTTTATGCCAATCGACATTTTGCAAATTTGATCTTAATTATTTTAATTTAGATTTTATTGAAAAAGAAAGAAAACTGTCAAATCTACTATTTTATTTCTACTCTACTATACAATTTTTGAATGTCAATAATGATTTTAAATATTTTGAAAACTGTTTTTAAAATAATAAGAATTGGATCGTGATAGTGTTTTATATACAAAATGTTTGATATACATTTTTCAGTACCTACGTAAGTAATTGTTAATAACCTTACGTTTGTCAGTGTCGCATCTACTTAATGTTTTAATTCCTAAGATTTATGCAAAATATACATGCATATTACAGTTAAAGAAACAATATGTTTAAAAATCTTGCTCTTTCTTTCACTTTATTTGTTTAACTACAAATGCTTTTTTGAAAAAATCATTCATACAAATATACTCATTAATTATAAATCAGTATATGTTATTATTTACCTTTATATTACGCTCATTGTTAAAATTTTATATTACTAATTAGATATTGCAAATTAAAATTAATTTTCACTGTAGAAACAACTAAAACTTTATTATCTTAATTTAGTAGAAAAATTCATAGTAATTTGTATTAAAATGAAATATTTTTATTATAAGCTAATTTGGTGACTGGTTACATAAACATGACAGTTAGTCACGTGAAATGGTGATATGATGTGAGTATCAAGTATGCGCGCGCGGCGTTTCCCGCACGGTGATATATTTGGTGACATTGAACCGGGTCCATTGCCAACGACCTCGCTCCTCGGGGCAGCTCGGTTTGCGTAATCGCTCCTGCGTCGACCCCGCACGCACACAGATGCCCGTTGCACCACACTATCGACCGGCTGTCAACTCATCTCGCCTCATGTGCTCCCGGTATTCCTACTTCCTATTCGAGGTGCCAATGAACTTTGTGATAACAAAAAATAACATGTTTATCTATCGGCGGTTGGCCGCAAGCGAATGTTTATTTTCGCCAAAACACAGATAATACTTGTTTAGTATTTTTTGATGATGTAAAATGTGAAACGATTTAAAAAATTAACGGTTGTTGTACTCCTAACCCCGCGTCAGTCCATTATTACGAGTATCGTTCGTTATTTTTTTTTACAGTATTCTTTGTTCCTTTTGAGTTACATACTATATTGTTGTTTGATATTTATATGAATGATTTGTTATTAAAATAGTGTAATAAGTTAATTACTTGTTTTTATCATTCAATAATTATATTAGCATATCCTTGTTATATTTTTATAATACATTTTTAAAACTATATAGGGATTAAATTAACATTTTTCAATATGTTTAGTTACAGATGGTTTTTGCCCTCAAAGGTACCAATGTCATATGCATTTCGTTAAACAGCGTTGCCCTGACATCTCGTGACCTTTTCCGAGGATCAAGCGTAAAATATATACATACATACATATATATCAGTATACGTCATATAATAAGACAACTCAAAGTTTCGGTGAATGTTCTTTCAAAAGAATTTTTATTTCAAATTTCTATTTAATAATAGGAGAGTAATGAGTGTAGAAGAAGTGCGGCACGTGTGTAGGGACCGAGATGTATATCACGCGAAGCCCTCTGCTTACCCCGTAAGGGACTTGCGTGAAGATATGATGTTGTTGTTTTATTTCATAGTAAATAATAGAATTTCTATAGTAAAGAAATTACTTGTATTTCAACCATTTATATTGCATTGCATCCTGCATATGTACATTTTTTCCACATATGGTAAATATATTAATTTAATTGGAAAATTTATTGTAGACATAGCTAAATATTTCTACAATCAATGTTCTAATTAAATGTATTCCGTATTGATGATTACGTAAAAAATTAGAACGAAAATTATATAAAAATGTTATGCTCTACATTTTTATGCTCCACAAATATCGAAATTAATTGTGTCAGAAAAAATGACATAGAGAATAAACAGATCCGCGAACATTATTTTATTGTAAGTTATTATTTTGTTGTTTACAAAAACATTAAATAAAATAAATAATTGACCGATAATGAAACGGAGTGAAGAGATTTCCAAAGTGCGTTCGCCTAGACCGCGACCACTTTCACTGTCGACGCCTACTAGTGCTCGCAGACACCATCCGCACCGTTACCACTTGCCTGGACCATTCATACCACGCTTTGGAATGTTGGTGAATTATAAGCCGGTCACCGCGCTCTGTGTGACCTTGTAAATGATTGTATCTATAGATCTGTCGTGGGATCACATCATTGTTTGTTTAGTAAAACTTACAGTGCTATAAAAACAATTGTTTTATATTAAAATACATAGTGAGTGAACAAAATGGCACGCATCGTACGGCGTACCACGTTCGCAACATAGTAGGCGAAGTTTCCACAAAGGGGAGCGTAAAGGGGTCAAAGACTTATTTCGGTTACGATCCGAGTCCGCGTAATTAGAGAGGTTCCAACGATGAAGGATCCGCGGTACCTGTTGAGAGCGTGAGTCACGGGGAGGTCGCGGGAGCACGTGTGCGGCGGCTCGCGTGAGGCGCGCGATGTGCTGAGGGTCCGTTCCCGGCGGAAGGGTCCCGGAGGAGCGCTCCAGGCGGGGTGGTGCGGCAGTATGCCGGTCAGTCACCGCTCCGCCGGCGCGCCGCGCGCTCGTTGTCGCCGTGCCGCCCGCCGCTATTGTCTCGACTCTACACCTCCATGATAAACATACCAGCCTGGTACGCGAGCTCCGTCCGCGGGTGAACTCATCAAGTGACGTATCGGCTAGTGTTTGGCGGTTTTTAGTGGATTGTGAACAGTTTGTGTGCATGATTGTGGATAGTGACTTGCAAACTGGGATTGTTGTTGCGAAGGATTCTGTCGGTGATGCCGCAGAGGACGTTGCTTCTTCAATAACTCCAGGTGGAGAATCTCCATTTTTTTGTATGTTCATCTATAAATACAAATATATTTATATCATCCGTACTACAACGTTAAAAAAACATTGTTTTCCTCGTTATCGTTTGAGCTTCCAAAATTCGATCCACTTCTCAACGATCAAACGAGATTTGCAAATAGTTTGGATGAGATATTTATTTTGAGGGGAGGAAATTAGGTATAGTATATTTAATAATACTTGTTGGAAAAATCGGTATCCTGCACGGCGAGCAAATTTAATGTAATTGTACAATTAAAAATTTTGAAAACACGAATTGAAAATATATATGCAATTTGAACTCAAATGTCAGGTTCGTATTAAATTTACGGTATCCAATGTATAGTTGCAATTTGAAGACTACTTCGGGTTCATAGTGTTATTTTTATATTTTTTTTATTTAAATATAAAAAAATTATTTAGCGTGTTGCGTTTTGTTGGATTTTGACTATATTTTGCTATGTTAACGGAGAGGTAAATTTTAAAACCCTACGACTTAGATCCATGAAAAAAGATTCTTAGACATATTTCGTCCAATATATGTACGAACCACACAATAACACCACATAATTGTTACTGTACCGTCACGCCTGGCTGTTGCGGGATCGGCAGAGAGAGCGGGCCTGCGGAATTTCATATTTTTTTGTGCGTCATTCACATTACGAACTTTTAATTTTTAATCATCAACTGTCCGATGTGGCGCGTGGACCCTCCCGCGAACAACCCTAATCGAAAATGGCGATGTCTAAGGGTTGTATGAAAAGCGACATGTGTCTGTTACACTAGTGATCGCATCAATGTGAGTGCGACGCATGTATGACACTGCGACAATAATATTTCTTTGGCGACCTACTGCGACTCCCATACGCGTGGGCTTTGGGAATAACATAGAATTCTTTTCTACGATATTACAAAATACATTTTACACAAGCAGGTATACATTAAATACCTGATGTACTTAACGAAAAAAGGATTACTGTAATTTAAAATTTAACAAATTAACACCACGCTTGTAATTCCCGAATGGGTAGGCATAGGAGTATAGTAAACTCTTAGTTGTCATCAGTTACGTTTACGTCCCTCTATGCAATAGGTGGTGAGCCTATTGCTATACACCGAGCACATATCCAGACTCGGAGCCACTATTAGAGAATTAAGTTCGAAAAATACAATACTGTCCGACCCGGGATTTGAAGCCAGGACCTCTCGATCTGCGACAATTGCAACTAACACGACCAACGAGGCACTCAAAAAGCATCTAATATTATCGGAAATACTTACTATAATTCGCTACCTTGACGTTTAAACGCTGTTATGTTTGGAATTTCATTTTGTAAGACCCCAATTTCCTTACAATGTTACCCTACCCTACACAAATATGTCTGTACATTAACGTTGAATTTCAATATTGTCGTGAAATACGCCGTTGTTCTGTTAACGTTATAAATCCTAATAGGTAGATATGTATTATGAAACGCTGAAAGGATATTTATTGATTTTCGTTAAACGTTAACTTTTATTAATAAACATTAATTAACATTTTATTAATAAATATCTTGGGACGTCTTGGATCTCCACACATGGTCATCTAATCCCAAGCCAGGCGGAGACTATATTATTTAATCATACGCCTAATGAAGTACACAATTTATCAAAAAAATACATGTGCACATCTCCCGATACATTTTCCGTCTCCAAGCCACTATTTGAAAACCTAAATTAGAAAAATCCAGTACTGCCTGATCCAGTGATTTGAACCCAGGACGGCACGGATTGCACCCCACGCCACGGATTTGCCGATCAGCAGTCGCACTGGCAACCAACATTATCAACGATTTACTACAAATATTATTAAACCGTCGTTAATTGACATTAAAACGCCGATAGGATGCGAAACTCCTGTTCAGTCCTGATTCCGTTTAATGACGTGGGAAAGCTTATATACTTATTTTCGCTTTATAAGTGTACACGCGTTTCTTAAGTAACCCCATGCGAAGAGCAAAAACCTGTAAATATTTAGTATCCCAAAATAGAACAGATGTGTAGGCTGTATTGTAGACCATTAAAAATAGCGAATGAGAATATTTGACGAAATTTCTTTACCGGTCTATAGGTAATGCGTCGGTGTTTATTAAATAATTGCTATAGGTGATTTATAAAAAAAATATTTGAATTTTGTAAAAATAAATATGTATTTAGCTCATTGAACTTAGCATGCCTTAATAGTTCAGATTTATAGTATTTGAATACTACTTACTTGCGGTGACGGTGAAGGAAGATATCGCGAGGAATCTTGAACCTGCACTGGGCCGGCGTGGTAAATTATGGCCAAGCCTTCTTATGATGAGAGATGACCCGTGGCCTTCAATGGAGCCATGAAAGCGTTGACCATGTTGGTGACTTCACTCGACATCGATATATTATTATTTGTACTGCATTTAATATGAATAATGTGCCCGGTCTATGGCAATAGGCTCACCACCTATTCCATCGTGGGACTTAAAAAGTAACTGGTGAAACGTGGGAGTG
>DWDV01003076.1:0-10907 GCA_018245615.1 Mimoniades ocyalus | reverse complement strand
GGTGAGCCTATTGCCATGCACCGGGCACATATCCAGCAGACTCCGAGTCACTACTAGAAAATCTAAATTAGAAAATTTTGTGGTGCCCGACCCGGGAATTGAACCCACGACCCCCCGTTCGGCAGTCGCACTTGCAACCAATACGACCAACGAGGCAGTCAATTATAATACTAATGTTGAGAGATATAAATATGCGTGTAATATTATGCAAAAATATAACCCCATGGAAACAATAAAGCGCGTTGATGTCTTTTGCATGCATGAGACGCAAAAATTATAGGCGAGTCAAACATTATTTTATTGTTATGTATCTAAATGAAATGTTGGCTACTGTTACTACTATGTACTACTACGAAGTTAATTGTGGGTTTGATACCCACCAAGCGAATATACGAGTATATGTTATGTGCAACAAATGTTTGTTCTTTGCACATGTGTAAAATTCTCTATAATATCCTATTGGAGGTAAACATGACAAAACTTTGATACAACACATATACTTATTGGCATGCAATAAAAAACGACAATGTAAACATATATAAATATAAACACGCTATAATTATAACACGTTCATATTGGTATTGGTCGATGTTTAATATATCGAAGTATCGAAGCAAATTCGGGTCCACAACAACAGTTAGGCGGCGCCGCAACGGGGTGGACGACCTGGGTCGTTGACGCGCCGTCCGGACAACGACTATAAATGGCTGTAATGAGCACGTACTCCTCTGAAAATAGTATAATTTTCCGTTTAAACCTTTCTATAGTAAAGATCTTAACAGGAACGGTAATAAAATTTATGTCATATAACGACATAGCGACAATAGTTGCTGGCTTTTCGCGGTCCAATGACTGGTAAGATTATTTCTAGTCACCATTTTAGATGCACAGAGAATAATAATATAAAAAATTCATAGTTTCGTATGTAAGCATTTTAATAAGAAAGAAAAATAAGAAGGTATCTAAGCATTTCATAAATAGGGTTTTTAAACAGAGATTATTAAATTATACTCTTACGCATTTTTGATGCATCATTTTTTGTATGATCGCGTTTCAAGATTCAACTTCGATTTCAAGTTATAGTATTCAGGACCAGTTTTATTCCTCTTCTGTTTGATAAACTTTTCCAGAAAACAAGTAATAGAGTTACTGTCGGAATACATTTAGGGAGCAGCGTAGGTAGAACATAAAGCGACCTGTAGTTGTTGGCGAAAACATTCTGCATT
This sequence comes from Mimoniades ocyalus, assembly GCA_018245615.1. Taxonomy (NCBI): domain Eukaryota; kingdom Metazoa; phylum Arthropoda; class Insecta; order Lepidoptera; family Hesperiidae; genus Mimoniades; species Mimoniades ocyalus. Next base: position 9,681 of record DWDV01003076.1, on the reverse strand, counting down.
TGATCTGTCGTGCTTAACTCATTTATTATTCCACTGTTGAACTGTGGTCTCTTTTCAGAATGAGACGGATAATAATCATTGTACACTACGCTGGCCAAGTGCGGATAGTCAAGCTTCACAAAACCTAGAGAATATTATGGAGAACTCTTACGCGTGCTGGTTTCCTCACGAAGTTTTCCTTCAACCTTGACTAAGTTAGGCGGATGTAATTATTTTGACAAGTTACAAAGCAAATCTCAAGATTTTTTTATGGGCCACAGGTTAATCACTAAGAAATCGTAATGTTGTATTTACATAATAAAGCAATTATTTTATACTACATATTACTACTGATTGGATGTGAAATCAACAAATTTTTCAACGGGACAATTCAATTTTAAGGGGAAGAGTTCAGGATTGGTTAAGTTAGATTGATTGGAACATAATATTGACATTTGCGACTGCCGAACGGGAGGTCTTGGGTTGACTGCCTCGTTGGTCGTGTTGGTTGAAAGTGCGACTGCCGAACGGGAGGTCCTGGGTTCGATTATCGGGTCGGGCACTACTAAATTTTCTAATTTAGATTTTCTAGTAGTAGCTCGGAGTCTAGATAATGTGCCCGGTGTATGGCAATATGCTCCCTTAGTGGGACGTAAACGTAACTGGTGAAACGTGGGAGTGTTTTATATTCCTCTGCCTACCTCCTCGGGGATGACAGGCGTGATGTTACGTTATAATATTGACAGCGAACAGTATCAAAATATACTTTTTTGACGTATTATACATTTACAGCGAAATTAGTATTAGGGCAAGTTATAGCTTCTGAGGATCAGAAATCAATTTTAAAGAAGTAACTAATTTCCACTCATTTATTTATTTATAAAAAAAAAAACCTCATGCCTGTAATCCCCGAACAGGCAGGCAGATGAATGTAGAACCTTCCCACGTTTCACCAGTTACTTTTAAGTCAAACGATGGAATAGGTGGTGAGCCTATTGCCATATACCGGGCATTTATTTATTTATGTTTATTAAAATCATTGTGTAACATCATTACATTACATTAGTATTGTGTCGACATTACGATTCGAAACTCTTGCATCTCCAAAAACATTACATTACCGCACGTAACATTACTTACAACCATACTTCTATCATCCTTTCACGGATTTAAGCGTTAACAGCTTAAGCAATGAGCACATCTTCGAAACGGGTTACGCCCTAGCATGTAATGTACTTGTTTTATCACCAACTATGAGCTGTAAGCTAATTATTGTTATATCTTCATGCCGGGCCCTCACGGTGTAGGCAGAAAAAATAGAGCGCCGAATATCTCTATATGTACAGATTTCCCATTACCCGGTATCTTCTAATAGAGTTGGAGGCTTGGAAAACATGACCAATAAACAACGTACAAAGAAGACAGTAGGGAAATATCTGTAATTGTTTACTGAATGTCGCTTGAACTGTGTAGCAGTGGTACCTACACAAAGCTTATTATATTATAATGTTTATGAAAATATACAATTTAGTATAATATTAAAATTTTAATATTAATAGATTAAGATGCCGAGGCAGACTAAGGTTCACCAATTTTGACCAAATAAGTAAAATATTGGCTAATTAGGGAGTCAGAATTCTCCGAAACGAGGGTACGGCTTTGAAAAGAATGAGAAATGTAGAAGAAGCAAGTCCACTCGATAAGAATACAGATATTCGACACTCGGTGTCCTAAACTCACCCCGTAAGAAACCTGACGTGATATCAACTAATATAAAAACTTCTGGAAGAGATTTGATCTCCAGTGTTGACGTAAGGTGTGCAGTAGTTCCGTAAAAGTACACAGTGCATTCATAATACTTTCTAAGTTATGAGAACTGCAGTATCTATTACCTTCACTAGCTGTTTTCTTATCCCGTTCATGTGCCCAAGGCTGCCCCGCCTATTGAAAAACTTAAAGAGTATACTGTGAAAATAATTTTAAATTGTAAAACAATTATGGGTACACTTTAATTTGAAACTTATGGTAACAACTGACAAAAAGGTTTTATGTTTGTTTAGGATTTTTTCGCCAATATTTTACACGATAAGTCAGAGCTGTCAATAATACTATGTCATCATAATTCTAGACCATGATAATGATGTTCAAATATACTGACTTGTATTAAATTACGTGCTTCCACCCCTACTGCGCCTGACCTGATTTGGAACCTGATGTCATAATAATGTATATTGTTATAATGATATTGTTTTGACAACCCTAGGAAAATTCATATAAGCAGCTTTAAAATGAAAATCTTTAGTGAATTTTACATTTTTATTAACACACGCTTCCGTTTATTTCGAACTGGGTTTGACTCTTGTAACAATCGTTACGAAAACAATCCATTCTCTAAGCACCCGTTCTCTTTATCTCTAGTACGAGTGTCCACATCTTCAGATATTTTCATATTTAATCTTTGCTCTACTTATATTCTGCTAAGCGGTTACAACACTCTACAACTGTAGAAAACTTAACATTAATAGCTGATTGACGTAGCTTAACGCGCTCAAAGTGACGTCATCGTAAAATGACGTCACATCAAACTATGAACGCCTGTCTATCTGCCATAGTGTTTAAGGGTCCTTTCAAACTGATCGGTTTGAAGAACAGAGCAGATTTAAATGCATTATTAGGGCAACTCTGACGAATTTCAATTATGTCTATTTTTAGATTTCAATTGTTTATTGAAAGCATTCCAGCGTCCTCAAGCCATAAAACCTTTTAAATATAATAATATAGTATTGAAATAATTTGAAATTTTGTTTTAATGTAATAAAAACCTGCTCTACCCTTCAAGCCGCTCAGTTTGCAAGGACCCTAAAACTAAACATAGTAACGAATTAAGAAACTGTTTGCGGTGCTATGAAAAATCTAACCAATATTAAAATTTTCAGAATTGACCACCACAACTGGATCCACGACGGAGACGGACGTGTGGCCAGGAGCGCTCGCGCCGCTCGACTCGCTCACAGTGGCGTGCGAGCGAGAGAACATGCATGTCACCATCTCGCTCGCTGAAACGCACTCTAATAGGTAAGAAAATAAAGTATATTACTTACAAATATCGACTATATGACAACACACATAATATTATAGCTTTACAGAAACGCCCGATCTATAAGATTAGAGATATTTGATTTTAGCGAACAACCTCGCATTATGTCACACTTGCTATTTACAAAGCTAATATCTCCACTCGAATTTACTGGACTTCCATGAGCATCGGCATTATTCTTATTGACTAAATGGTAGCACTGTCACTCAGATGGCAGCACTGTCACTCAGATGGCAGCACTGTCACTCAGATGGCAGCACCATAATCTTGGAAGATATTTCCGATATAAATGACAGTACGTTATACATACATTCACATTCAATAAGGATTATTTTGTTTAACTACAGATACTTAAAAGAGATGTGATTTTCAATTGCCATACCTCTACATATGCTGATCGTAATGAACTTAATCATTAATAGCTCCATTGTAAATATTATAAATCTTATGTGTTTTAAGACAACGTAGTTATAAGTTTAGTAATATTATTCCTATCTTTCCAGCTTATACGACACTTTCAACGGCATAGTATACCCAGCAGGGCTTGGCAGCAACTCAACGTGTCTTCGGGAGTACGTCTCTGCGAGGGGAGATCTGCAGTACACTCTACCACTCAAGGGCTGCAACACTATGTCCACAGATAACGTAAGTCTTGTTCTATATTCGAAAAAAGCACACTTGATATCCGAAACTCGATAGCTCCGGATGTTCACAATGTTAAATATTTAATTTCATCCCGAACCCCTTTGTCATTCAAATACACGTATAATGAACCACAGATTTCCCCCAGTGTTAGATAGTAACGACCAAGGCCAACTATGACTTAGCAAACTTCTCACCACGTAGGGAATATTTTGGAGAACACTAAGGTGTGCAGATCTGCTAATAATATTTACCTTCACCGTTACCGCTAGTAATATTTAAACTTAAAAAGCATAAAAATCGCGTACCCTGTATGCGTACCCAGTATGAGTACCCAGTATGCGTACCCAGTATGCTTACCCAGTATGCTTACCCAGTATGCGTCCCAGTATGCGTACCCAGGACCACGGAGTGGGTAACCCAATTCTAACCACTAAGCTGTTACTGATTTTAAGCCTGGTTGCAACAACTGATATTTGTTTTATGGGTGGTTTATTTACTTTATTTTATAATTCATTTTAAAGTCAATTTCGACACGAAACTATTATAAATTCGAGTAACTGGTAACGTTTTGCTTATTTAGCGACAAGGTCACACCGATAATGACCATTACATAGCAGCGCGGTGTACTTTCGCCTTCAAACCTCACTTTGTAAATATAGCTTGAATGTTAACATGGCAAATGAACTTCTATTCAATCCTAGTTCTATCATTTCATCATCATCATCATCATAAGTTCATCGCGGTCCAATTCTGGACCTAGGCCTCCCCTGAGGGGTTATGCCTGTAATGCCCACGCTGGGCGTGCGGTTTAAAGGTCGCAGAGCACAGGTTCCGCGTCGGCATCCAGCGCGTGTAGCTGTGCCTGAGCACCGCGCCAATCCACGCTCTGCCAGCGCCAGGTCTAGTCGGCTCTTACGACACCCTACATCCCGACACGAGGTCGGGAAATGTATTCGTAATCGGCCCCGGCACGGAAAATTATTAATCTCATACAGTACACTTATTTAACAAATATTATTATAACTCGTAAGTCATGTCACTGCGGCACTTGCGGTTTCTTTTGCTGGAGCGGCTAAACCCATTTGGATGATATTTAATATGAATGTACATACATAGTTTAAACCAGAATAAAGTCATAGTATTAAAAATTCAATTTAATTTATTAGACGTTTAATATTGTGATTATACGTACATAATGCAACGAATAAAACAATAAGAAAATAAACACATTGCAAACAAGAATACTGTATAAAACGAATACAAGAATATTGTATACTATGACCACAACAAGGGCTAGGTTCATATAAACGAAATTCTTATGACTTGAAATAATAATAATATTGTTGACCATAACATTGATTACTCAAATTAAATTATCAGTGTATTAGTCTTGCGCTCCACAAAAGGCGCAAATAATTAAAGATCGGTTTTGTGTACCGATATGCATAAATGAACTCGGATAATTGGCTGGAGAATTGGGTCGCGATAAAAGCGAATCACTATGTTCAAAGATAAGCGAAAATTGATACAACGAAGCTAACTAAACAACAAAATACGTTAATAAAGATTTAATAACTTTTGTAATACACCGCACTTTGTACGAAAAAAGCACGTACGAGTAATTAACACTGTCATCGATCTATTTGACAGCTAGGGATGGGACACTGCCCGTAAACATTATCGATGGATCGGTTAATTTTTGTTCCGTGTATTGTTTTAAAGAGGAAATCTCTAAATCTACACCACAAAGGACCGGAAGTAATAATACGATAGTAACAAAAAAAAAATAAACTATTTATTCTTTATATTATGTGTATTATGTGTTAGATTTTTTCTAATATATTTTTATTTAAAGAATTAGTTACCTAATATGTGTAGATTGCATGTAAGTATATTAGTAGGTATTAGATAAGTGCAATGAAGTCAAGTCACGTATTTCTATAAATAGCTTGGATACATATTGTGCTGCCGAGCGGACACGGCGTTGCTCGTGGTGAAGCAATACTCACCGTACACAATATCACAGTCTTATAGTCATATCATCACGCGGAATCCCTTACAGGGTAGATAGTGAGTACCGTGTAACAATATCTCTACCATTACAGAGCTGACGTGCTTTTTGTACATTCATCGCTGTCTTTATACATACACAAAAGTTTAGGAAATATGTGAGATAAATTGTTAATGTTAACTGCAACTATGAAACGAAATCGAAAATTCACTTACTGGCAAATTCTTTATCGATTAGAAAAATCTTCAGTTGAAATATTCTCATAAGTCGGCACATGACCAATTTAAGGCAACTCGACCACCTCTTTAAAAAAAACCTTCATAATAAACGCAAAAATAAGTACCGCCAATTTACTGTACTATTATAAAAAAACACTATTTAGCATTGGAGTATTTTAATAGAAATAAACTTACACAAACCCAACACCAAATATTCTCATCAACGTGTCGATGTTGCCATTATAAAAAGACTTACCCAATCAGCGTGTATAATTTATGCACTTCCTTACTTCCTACATTATAAATACATAGTTTCATCGAATAGGCTTCTTATATGCCCCGAATATAACATGACCCAGTAATTAGGTAGGTCCAGTATGCGTTGCACCTTACACGCATATTTGCGTATGCGCACGCACCTCGGAAGCGCGTGATATGAATCAATACGTACATAATGCTCGTTAGTACTGGCGTCATGTGTGAGAACGTGAAACGGGGTACTCGTGAACCCAGCAGTACCCACCATGGTCATCATCAACCTATGAACTATTCAAGGCAAGAACGAATAGATGGTTTTATAAGAAATTGCGCTGCATCCTAGACTATGTCTAGCTGTATGTGAAAAATAATCCTTTTAGCGCTTCACTGTTGGTCGCGGATTTCCTTTCAGAATGAGAAGCATTAAGCCCATTGCACGCCAAGTTGACCAAGTGCGGGTTGACTGACTTCATACGACTTAAAAAACTATGAAAATCTTTAAGATGCGGCTTGCCAATATGATTTTGAATTGTTTTTTTATTATAACCGTAATGAATTGTCTTTATCAATACAATTCAGTATATTCTACAATAGGTACTTATACTACTTATACTATTACTTACTTATACTATTACTACTACTTATACTTATACTATTACTACTACTTATACTTATACTATTACTACTTATACTATTACTTATACTATTCTACTATAAGTACTTTAGGTACTTTAAATAAAAAGAGATTGAATTAATCAAATTTTATTTACCTAAGCCTTTTAAAAAGTTTTGTTACTTATATTTGATTTATTTATTCGTTTGATATATTTGTATTACTCTACAGAATCCAGGTGCACGCGTTACAGCTGGCGAGCTCTATCACACGTCCAATGCGACCAAACATGCCTCTATAAATATTTAATTTAAAATAACCAATGAATTGTATTCATAAAGGGCTACTTTATGAATACAATCCAGTGATTCTTTTTTAAAAGTTTTACAAGTCACGACATAGTTCGGATTCTTTTAAAACGTGCCAACTGAATATTCATAGCGTGGACTGATTGATAGCTCACGACCGATAGTGACGTAAACACGATGCGACCGTTCTTCGGTTCATTGGTTAAGTGATTACAAGCGGGACTACTTTTCAACAACTCCTGCGTTCTATACCACCAAATTATTAGTCATTCTGAATATCTATCTTATGTTGAATAGATCTGACAAGTAATCTGTTATTGTTTTGGTATCTAAAAGCACTTATAAAACTGTAATCATGTGATTCTGATGTCTGTTAAGCGTGCAGAATACTACAGACATTTGATCTCAAGAGCCTGCAGGATACATTGATTTTCTTATTATTTGTTCTTATTATTCTTCATATAAGTAAGTCGGATAAGAGTCAAAATCTTTGCTATTCTTAAGGACACAGATGACTCGCTTTTATGACGCATGTTACATGTTACGAGTACATAATATAACATTTAAGATTTTATATTAAAAACAACAAAACGGCATGAAAACAATCTAAGCAGTATACTTAAGATAAATAAGAATTTTCTTTATCTCCTTTAAAATATTTGACATATCCATTCTTCGTTTACACGACAAACATGACATTAACAATAAAAGGACCTTTGTAAATAGAAACGATCTCACTTCTAAACTCTGCCGTCGGTGTATTTAATTAAGTCCTTTTCACAAGTATAATAATATAAAATAAATAAACGGATGACAAGTAAGTGTAACATAGCATCACGCTTGTTTATCCCCCAAGGGTTAGGTAAGGGATGTATTACGCTCCCACGTTTCACCGCTTATATGTATTATACAGCGCACGAAATAGGCGGAGAGCCTGTTGCAATGCATCGGGCTATACACCCAGACTCCGTACTAGTACCTACGGATAATTTCGAACTAGAAAAACCCAATAACATCTACGTTGCCCGAACCCGGACTCAAACCCCGTCAATGTAAAAATTGCAGTGATTTATCTAAGTATGTGCAAATGATAAGAAAATATTGTTTAAAAAAAACTTTGCGAAACATAACATCCCGCCTGGAATAATATGAGATAAACTTATTACCATACACCGTGTAGAAATCCAGGCTACAATGCTCTATTAGGAATTTCAAGTTAGAAAAAACCAACACCCTACCTGGGAATCAAACTCGGAGCCTCACGATCAGTAGTCGCGCTTTCAACCGCTCAGCCAACGAGGGGAACTTTTCGAAACTATAATAAATATAAAAAAGACAGATAAATATTTCTATAATTAAAAAAAAAAAAAATAAAGAATATTCCTGACCACAAACAAGTAACTAGGACGTTTGTCAGGAGGTGACATGTAAGCTGTACCTACAGGATCGCCCCCTAGTAAACAATCAAATAATGTAAAAAGAAATCTATTGAACAGTTAGAAAAAAGACCTCTAACACTTCCTATTTCAGTTGCGAGTCATGACGCGAGTGCAAAATAAAATTGTCTAAACACCATTCACGTTACAGCACACGTTATGCAAATATCAATCTACCCACATAATGTGTTAATAATACCACACCTACGCCACTCCGTTCCGAATTCAAAACAAAGAATATCGAGGCATTTTACATACATACATTACATACAAACACAGCTTTAAAATTTGTATGTAATCGCAGAAAATGTTACAATATTAACCCAAATAAATACTAACCTAAACCTAAATGAACAACGAACGAAACGTAAATACCCAATTAACTTATAATGTCTAATGTTATGACCCCATATCGAAACATATTTAAACCCCTTATCGTCTTCTATTGGCTCTAATAGTACTCATGAAAGAAAGGGTGAGTTAGTAATAGTCAATTTAGAGAAAAATGGAGATATTTGTGACTCCTATAGCAGGAAACGAAAACAATTACATTATTGTCTGATACAATATTAGTAACATAAATATATCCCACGAGAACTGTGTCATGACCTTGCAGTTTCTTCATCCGCTCATTTTCTTTTTTACATTCAAATTATGACGTAATTTCCAGCCAAGAAGACGAATGAGAAAAATAAAGTTAACACATCAGCCTTTTTAAGGAAGGTTGTTTAAAGAGCGTCTATGTAATTGGCTTACGTGATTTATTGAGTTTACCCAACTGTTTACCAACCCACTGGCATTTAAAAGTAATTAGGCTTTTATTAACCTTTGTGAATGATAAAATCATCGTCATACTATATCGTACCACTATTGAGCAAGGGGTTTCTTTTCAGAATAAGAACGATTTAGGCCTAAGGCTGCCATGCTGGCGATGTGTGGGTTGGCAGACTTCACAAGCTTTAAATAAACATTATGCAGAACACGTGCAAGTTTCCTCATTATGTTTGCCTTCACCGTTTGACAATGACAATACAATTTGCTCCGCGAGGCCGGGTTCAAATCCTAGCGCGCACCTCTTTATAAATGTGCGTTTTAAGTTTAAATATCACTTGCTAT
>DWDV01003075.1:0-10910 GCA_018245615.1 Mimoniades ocyalus | reverse complement strand
AACGTAAGTGGTGGAACGTGGGAGTGTTCTACATTCCTCTGCCTACCTCTTCGGGGATTACGGGCGTGATGTTACGAGAAGAGATGAACAGTGGACCGATAACAAGGGTTGCTGATCATGTCGGTGTCTGAATTGCGAACGTATTATATTAATGGTTATTATTCAACATATCATATATCATCATATCGCATCAGCATATCATCGCACCAGGTTCCTTACGCGTGGGCAGAGAGTACTGAGTTCTGACTATCTCTATCTTCACAGACCTGCCGTGCCCTTTCTACATTCATCGCCCTCTCGCGTTGGTTTAGGTGATATCTTGATGGTGATAACAGTAATCATTGAGTACGGGCAGCGGAAAAGTTTATCTATAAACGACCTATCCTCTCTTTTACGGACATTTTGTAATTTTTCACTCCGTTCCTTATACAAAGAAAACAAAACCCGTGGGAAAATAAATAACATTAAATTTTCTCTAATTAGTCGATTCGGAAAGTGTTCTAAGAACCTTCAATTTTACTTAATTTAATTGAACAAGTCTAATTTACTGTTATAAATATTTCTTTTTTGAACATTTGTGGGTACCTACTTTTAAATGTTCTTTTTTTCTTTTATATGATTAAGGTGACGTCATGTAAGTCATTTGGCATTCTCAAATGTGAATTCTCTCTACCCCCGTAAGGTATCTGAAAATATTATAATATTATTGCTAATAGAATACATATAATGTAACAAGAGTTCCGTCCCGAGTGTTGGTTCATAATGCAACAAGGCGGATCGTAATATATAAAAGGCTTTCCATAATGTTGTGTAGATTGGCTATTAGCGGGACGGAACTGCCGACATGTGTTCGCGATCACTCACTGTACTGTTGTTGCGGACGCGAGCTCCGCAAAAAACATTAATACACGTAATTGAAACGGAAATGAAAGGCAATATACACGTATCGTTCGTTAACGTCGTCCACTTTAGCTGTATCTTGGAGGAATCGTCCAAGTTTACAGGACGTATCCTCACGTTCATGATGCTTACTATGATGACGTTAATTAAGTTAATGTTTAAATTAATGACCCGATTCATTTAAATTATTAACAAGACGCATGCCAATGTTACTCTTACGGCGGATAATATATTAATTTCATCAAACATGTATGTATATACAAATTTGCATGGTTGAAACATGATAGAATCGGCTGTTTCTTCATTATACTACCATCGCATAACTAAAACGTAACAGGTACGTTGTCATTATAACGTGTATTGAGTTTAATTCTAGCGTAATGTTTAAAAGAAATAAGAATTCTGAAATACAGATGAAACTTATAACTAATATATGAATAGCTGCAGTATATATATTCATTTATTATCATAGAGTAAAGGCTTAAAAGTTTATCCAGTCTTTATTTACATATTATTTATTTATATAAGCCAATGCTTGATATAAAAGAAATGGAGTTAAGACAAATACATACATACTTTTATAACAATACGTATGTTTGGTTCAAAATAATATAAATCATTATTAATAAGTAAAAACAGAATAAAAACTATTCAGAAACCTCTGTGGCTATATTTTTTTGTGCAATATTTTCCACTTAATCGATTTAATCTTTCATTGGACCATTTTCTTCAATAATATTCTCCACCGTTTGTGTGCTCTCAATATTGAAAAAATAAAACTTTATTCAACTGAACAAGTCTTGATTTTTACATCCCCATCTTTTACAATAAGAATTCTGTCCAACGGTTTCTTTTCTTCTCCGCAAAGATAGATAAAAAAAGAATCCTTTCATTGTGATACGTTTTTTCATCAGTCGTTCCTCCTAACTTCTTTTTCCCATTAAAACTTTTGGTTTTGGTCTTTAAAAGATTTTCTTTCACCACATCCGCCGGAAACCGGCTGACAACTTAGGAAACTATTTTGTCAGAGAAAAAATGTAACCGTGAAATTGCGCATCGATTTTCTTCCATGGACGTTGAAACTGGAAATTGTTTTCGAAGTAAACTAAATAATCAAAACTAATTTCACACTCGGGGCTATTTATCAATGTATAGATTTAAAATATTTGTTATTTAATGTGCGAGTCTCGCGTACAAAAGTAAATAAAAGTGTGTAAATAAAAATTGTAACCTGACATACATAATATGAATTCTGAGAGAAGAGTCGCGTTTCAACAATGGAATGATAAAATGATTGAAGGAAGGAAAATTGATTGTAATTGTTCAAGGAAATGAATTGTAATTGTTCTTTTGAGTTCCTTGGTGGCCGAGTAGTTGCAAGCGAAACTGCTGATCGGGAGGTCCTGCGTTAGATTCCCGGGTCGGCTATTATTGGGTGTTTGGAACTTCAAATTCGTAGTATTCCATAGTGGAACGTAACGTAACAGTTGAAACGAGGGAGTGTACTGCACTCCTCTATCTACTTCTTCGAGAAGGTACAGGTGGATATTATCTAAAAAAACTATTTAAAACTTGTTTAGTTTTGTTTCAAAATTTTCAAATTTAAAATTTGCTCAGCTATCTTTATCTTTCCTGTATTAAAATGATTACGTCAAAATTAACTTAGAAGCAACGATCGCACGATTATTTTTCGATAACTAAAGTATCTTATGCAGTTTCTACGTAACTATCGAGTAGCATGGTGTAAATGTTCATCTGTAATCGGCAATTGATAGTCGAAGGGCGCTGAAACTGTTTTTCATCTCTGTAATTACAGTCAGAACGATGGTAACTGATCTTTCACTCAATTTTCGTATTTTACTCTTTGTCGATTCGTCAGTGTCACTCAGTCTGGAGGTCTAAAATTTACGTACTCATATATACATACATATATGTATGTATGAATATAGGCATTTTTTTAAAAATTTTTGTTAAAATGTTAAAACTTTTGAGCATAAACTATTGAATTTGAAAGATATGATTTGGGGAGGAGGGATGGAGAGGGGAGTATTAAAATACCTTGATGTAATGTCTATAGCCTAGTACAATTGATAAAAAACTCTATGACGATTAGGTTGAGGATGCCTCAACATAGCGCACAACTGGCTTTGATTCGAGATTGGATAATCGGATAAGTAATATTGGCACCTACTTTAGTGTTAGATGTTTGTATACTCTATCCTGTATCCATGGCAACCACGATAAACAGAATCCTAATGTGACGCTCTAAGAATCAAATAAATTTCATTGTTGTATTATAATATATTTAAAGTTGTATCATCAATTTAGATTTCTTCCATTCTTCGTAAACATAACTCAGTAGGTACTGTAGTGTACCAGATAGATAACACAAGTTCCAGGCGAATCCTCGCCAACTTAATGTTAATTCCAGGTTGTAAACAACTTGCCTCTAACATTTAGTGGTCCAGTAATATGTCCCTAAATTCACGATTCCAATTCTGAATTCTAACTACGAATAAAACGCTGTATCTTTTTAGTATAACAATATTTATTAACATTTTTTGTTCTTTAAGAAAATAATCAGCCTATATACATCCTATCTATATCTATCGACTTCAAATAGGACAGTCAGTTCATTTAGTTAGTATTTAGGTTTTGTTAGTCTTACTGGTATTAATTGGTAGAAGGAATTTCAGGATGCATTAGTTTGTATAAAAAATATCAGCGCGGTACGAAAAACTTAGCTTCCGTTCTATTTGAAATTGGTCACAAGGGCGTTACAACTTCTAGGTATTGAGAATATTGCCCCTAATAATATACATACAAAAAATTGGAGTTTGCTAACTTTACTATTTTGTACTCAACCTGTTTGGTGGTACTCGTAGCTAATTTAAGCCCCAGGCAGCCACGGGAGACGTAATTGCCCAACGGTCAGACGTACAAATGCTTACAGTTGGCCACAGATAACATTCTAGAAAAAACCACCATTGCATAGAATATTTAAATCACATAAAAAAAGAAATTGTTCTGGAAAGTTCTATGCTTGAAATATCGCAGTGAAGTTCGGAACTGTTGCATCGAACAGAACAGTGGCAACATGTCGCCCGATTGAACATTAAGAACCACAAATAGAATATTGGCTGTGGTACCAGCCTCGATCGACTGTGTGGCGCCGGGGCGGGGTGTCAAAGAATAATTATGCATCCAGACAAGTCATAATCAGTATAAATGAGGTACCAGCATTGCGTTCCGGCCTTCAACGACAACATACTCGTAGATCTGAAGTACTTATTCTACGTACATTATTATTATTGTAAGTAGTTTGGGAAATATTCTAACGTATATTAGAAAAATTGAAAAATAGGACTTATTTATTAATCGTAACATTTATACGTTGGATATTTTAGGTGGTGAATATTTTTTGCAAGTAATATATGCGTTTTGCTCATAAAATCATACTATCGTTCCACAAGTTCATTACAAGATTTAAAAAAAAAAAACTTAAAAAATTTAGTTTTAAGTTTTCCTTTGTTATATTTTTAATTGTGTACAATAAAGGTTATATTATTATTATTATTATTATTATTTTGGACCTCGAAAATGTTAAGATTCGATCGGGACATTTATAACCATTTAAAAGTAGGCTCGAAATAGTCGTTAAACACCTTGTATTTACAATGTTATTCAAGATACAATATGTCGACACTATGAGTATAGATCTATGTAGATCAAATCGTACGACAAGAGAGACTCTAAACATGTTACGAGAAATTAGCCTTTAGGCCTTAAGTGTCAAAAGTCACCTTCTACACAGTTGCCCATTCTACGCAAGACGGCTGTGTACAGAATGCCTTATTTCGTAAGAAATTTATTGCACTGTGTAGAACGTAGTGGGAATGTGAGCTTTACGGCTTTGACATAGATATCACTTTCCTGTAACGTTAGCGAATGGCGTCTTAGCATCGTGGGGGACGGCTGTATCGCCAGTCTGTTATGCTAAGTGACTATAAGACTTTCTGAGTCATGTTTACATAGTGATTTATTTATGTTATGTTTTTACATGCTACGGTGGATTTTGTATTATTTTTTTGGGCTCTCGCCAAAGATTGTGGAGTTAAAGTGATAAGATTGGGTATATTTTTATCGTGTTCCATTACGGTGTAAATGCTAACTGAGTAGTCATAAATATCTGGATTTGATAAGGAAAATTATTTATGTAAAATAAAATTGTATTAACTATATACAATATACATAGAGTAAAAATAGATGTAAGAGTATGTGTATATATTTTTGGTGATTTTTTAAATCATTATGACCTTTTTTAGCCACCTTTGCATGTTACAGCGGGATTACAAATTTAGACTGTTTCAATTTTATACCATATTTTGTTTTAGATTATATAAAAATGTGTTATAACGTTAATGAATATTTCAGTTTTAAAATGCGTCCTGCTGGATGTGATGGTCCGCGCAGGACGGTGGCAGAAACTGGACAAGCGGAACCTCCAAAAACGGACTGATGTCTATTGATGATGATTAAAATGATGATTTTCAAAAACATATGGCATTATTCGATTCCGTCCCAATAAATTTCCTGTCTTATTCTATTCTTTTATAGTCCACTAAATTTAATTTATGAATTATTGTATAGTTAAATTCGCAGGATATTATAATGGATGAATTTAAATAAATTTAACTTAAACGTTATCTGTTTTTTATTTACAAGTGCGCAATAAATAGTCCCAGTTCAAATCTTGGCTCGCATCGTTCTTTTCATTTAAATAAAGTGGCCTTTGCATACAAAGTGGTTCTTAATAAGATGAAAATACAAAACTGTATGCAATTCGACACATTCCTTGGTGTGTTTTTGCAAAAAAATTTGTTATTAGGGAAAGAACATTACTGCTTTAAGCATGTTACAAACGCTTTTTCTGTATAAAAAAATGAAAAATATAGATATGAGAGTATAGATCAAGCAAGTCGGGTTTGTAAGAGTAGAGATATCTGGCTCTCTGCGCTGGTACTGGCGTTACGAAATAATAGTAATAGTAATAAAGGAAGCATTTTGAAATTAATGTCTCCAAGATGTTCTAGAAGGTGTGTTAAGTCTAGCAAACCACACTTGGTCATCGTGGCAGGCTATGGCTTTCACCTTTCTCCTTTTGTGACAAATCATATGTCCAACAGTGGAATGATACAAAATGATACAAAGGTAATGACCATCTCATATAGACAATTTTATACACAAACACAGAATATCATATATACGTATGACCAAAATATTTGATTTCATTGGGAACCAAACCCGCAAACTCTGGTTTTGAAATCAGGGTCTCTGAACACTGAAGGAACGAGCTACTTATGTACTCGTAATTTGTATCAATGTGCTTCTGAAAAAACGTAGAAAGAAAATTTTTACTCCCACAATCCTTCAAAATGTTCTCTAGTCTGTTTAAAGTCTACTAAACCGTACGTGCCCAGCGTGGCAGAATAAGGCTTTAAACCTTCGCAATCTTTTAAGGGATCCGTCTCCAGTAGTATCCAAGAATGAAAAAGGTTAATGGCATCATGATTCTGGAAATAAGTATATTTCTTTATTGTTTTCATTTTAGTTTTGTTCATCTATAAACTTGCAAATTGTTCGTTTTAACGTCCAAATGGTTTCTCACACTGTTTTCTCTTGTGCACTTAATCTTTATGTTCCACGGTTATCGAACATCAGCATCGGTCATGTTATAGTCTGCGACACAGCAGCTTACACAAATCCACAAATCTCCTTCAAGACAGATCCGTGGACAGATTCAACGGCCAGAGTTTTTCAGATTCGGACCAGGTGCAAGAATCAAGAATCTGACGATTTTCACATTGCATATATTTATCATATTTGCATCCCCAACCCGCATGTCCAATGTGGGGCTAGTGGGCAACATTTCTTTTAGAGAGTCTTATGTCCACCAGGCAACTAGAACAGACATTTTAACTCAGGATTCTTTCGGTAACCAACACGTGCAAAGAGGCCGTCAATCGTCGTCATATCAAATATTTAGTCAATATTCGTTTATATAAAAGCGGAATACAGTGTAATCATTTCAATACCTACTTTTGTTAGGATTTTTTTCTCAGGCTACCTCGTGTTAAGCGATCAATCAATGGAAACTTTTCAAAGCCTACACTACGGTAACCAGACTACTGATTATGACACACGTATATTTCTACACAAATAATAATTATACGCATAATTTTAGATCCAAAAACAACATATACTCATGTTTATATTGGAAATATTTGTCTTTCGAATTGAATGAATGGATGGAATTGAATCGATGATTGGATGGAATGAAATCTTTAACCGCCGGTTTAACAGTTACAATTTTTTCAAGCCTTTACGCGATTAACTCTTTAAACTTGCCCCAAGCCCCACCACCTAACTGCCTGTTTCGGAACACGAGCGCCCCTTTGTCTACACACGGGGCTCTATAACATGATCTGGCCTATTATCCGACCGCCTTTGTGCAAACACGGGTACGATTTGCGTATTTGTGTGTGCAATTCGCGTACTTGTGTGTACAATTGCGTATTTACATGTACGATTTCCGTATTTATATTTAAGATTAATGTATTTATATTTAATATTGAATATTATATATTTATACAATTACGTTTTTATAAAGACCGATTTACGCATTTATACGTAGGATTGCGTTGATCGACGTTCCAAACGTTCGAAGTTTATATTATACGTTTATGTACATATTTAATACCACGGTTTCTGACGTATTTTCTCGTTGTTTAGTCGTTGGTATTTAATTCGGTGGACCTCGAGCAAAACACATTCAAATGGGGACCCAGGATTGAATAGAGTATAAGAAAATGTTTAATTAATTCTTATAATGAGTAAAAGAACTTGGATTTTGTATTAAATTTTCTATATCGTTAGTAATATAGACGCAAAGAAACCAACTTAATAATACTCAGTACTCTGAATACTTTGAGTTTATTATTTTATTAATATGGCAAGTTTCTTAACCTGTCATATGATTCTAAGCTGCTGTCACATCATTGTATATAATCGTATCTGCAACCCTTCACACATCCCGCCTAAATACAATACTACCTCGTGACTAGGGGAGACTCGTCTCACATTCAGTCACGCTGTTGCCGCGCAAATTATCAAATAGCGAAATTTCATGTAATTTATCGGTATATTATTCGTCGTAACTCTAAAGAACGACAACACTATTTTATTACGTGACGAACATCGACAAATCTTAGTCAATGGTTGGCGGGAAGGGGAAGGGTTGCGAAAAAAACTCCCATGAAAGCGTCACAGAAGGAAAGAAGTTATGACGAACTTTACATTGAACTTTCTTACGTCTGTACAATAAAAAAGATTCGCATTTCGATTTTAAAGTAACCCTCGTTTACATAAAATGTTTTCGCTTTAACGATATTATCAGAAATATACAATGGCATCAAGAAATTTTTTGAAAAAACGCGTTACTAAATTAACGATATATAAACTTTGGGTAACTCTAGTTTACACTTATATACGAGTACATCACAATTTAGAAAGTTTAGAGCATATTTGGCAACGCTCTCCTAGTTTTGATTTCTGGAGCTTTGTTACCAATCGGAATCGTTAAAAAATTTATACCATATACAAGGTTTTTGACGAGGTTCATATCAATCTTAATCTGCGTTAAACTGCTACATAACATTACGCTTGTGTTCCCAGAAGAGGGAGGCAGAGGAGCGTAGTACACTTCTACGTTTGGCATGTTCAGCGTGGGAATTATTGGCATGACCCCTCAGGGGAGCCCTATCTCCAGCAGAAGCTATACACCACTCGACCAATGAGGTAGTCTCGAGAATAAAAACGACCACTAGCGTTTAAACATTCAAAAACATAGGTCTATTTTATACATAGTTTTCAATCTGCTGCCACATTCGGTTACATAGTATTATTACCTACATAGGTGTACAAGGTATAAATTCATGAGTACCTACATGAAAAGTTGTCATTTACAATGAACTTAGAAATTCAAGTGTACTTAGCCTCAAGTAACTTGCCGACGCCTTCGGAAATTAATAGCCCGAGAATTACATCAGTTTGCAACTGTGTGTATAGTTAGACGTCTCGTAACTTAATATATCCTCACGGCAGGTCTCCTGCGGGCTAGGCGTAGAGAACCGAGTTCCAAAAATCCTTTGTTTCCGACGTTTATATATGACGTACCTATATTATATGAAGTTTATATGACGAATATTGCAGCAAATAAAAGGCATAGTCAGTTAGTAAGCCTTCTCATGTTTAGATACGTGTCCAGCAGTGGAGAGACGGATGGGACGACGAAGATGATAATTATAGACGACGATCATGATGATAAGTCTCATTACTGAACTTAGATAAATTGTGTTCTTAGACAGTTTTCTTCTAGTACTTTCCATACATTATTTATTGCTCTATATTTATTTATGTATTCTGTACTGTATAGTATATATTCTATGTTTATATACACATTATGTTGTGTATGTGTGTGTGCATGAGCAAGACAACTATTTTGCGTTGCTCTAGCAATTGAATTTACTCAAGCACCGTTTTCATTATAAGTTTGGTCGTTAAAAGTTTCGCTTGAAATATCAAGAACTATGATAATAAGTATGTATGTTTTCTGAACATATGTTCTTCAGTAATATGGCGAAACAAAACTTTGGTTATAACGATTTTCTTGATTGCAATTGAGTTTTGACCATACAAAAATAAAATCAGTCATGGTTCCTTCACAATTTACTATCTATTCGAGCCAAGAAACTTATTAATAAACGTATTGAAATTAACATAAACGTGACCACGCCGACTATATTTTCTTATTCATCAAAAAGTCGTGCCAGTTTGAATACTATTTCTTATTATTTTTTTTAAGATCAAATTCGTACAGTTATAAGACAATTCGTTAGTGAATAATAATATTTAATTCAACACGATTCACAAGTACTTAAATGATTATTTAACGAGCGAGCGTTGATCTGATGTTGGCAATCGTCATCATCGTCATCATCAGCCTATTATGCCTACAATCCCCACACTAGACATGTGCTGATATTTAGAATATCGCGTCAAAAATACGCTTTCGATTTCACTTCATTTTGTTTGGTCGTACTGAGATCCAATTAAATTTGATCCTACAGCCAGACTCGAGTCTCCTCCACAACCGTGTGATGCCTAGATAATACTCTACCACCCTGTTCCAGTAACGAATGATTACGGTTTAGTTTATAATACATGCTAAAAAAAATTACATAAGTAAAATCACCCGTTTTTAAAACAAAAATATTTATTTTAGTGCTCTTGGTCCGCTTGAACTGTTTCGATGGACCGTTCACCCTTATTTCAAGTGTGGCGGGGTAGTAAAATTGCATATAACAACGTCTGTATGTAGATCGAAATAACTTTCCCAATACATATTCGATTTAAGCAGAATTTCATTTTGTATGCACGTGCATAAATACCCCGTGCGGTATAAATTGCAACAAGATTGAATCGCTCGCTAGCTCGCTCGTTCCAATAGTCGTGGGTTCGCTGACATGACGCTTGCGGCTCGAATCTTGCTATGTTTTGTCTCTATGTTTCGTTCTTGAAAAATAATGTCTAATTGATGAACGTTGTTGAAATAATTGAATGTTATGTCGTGTTGGTTTCAAGTGCGACTGCCGATCAGGAGGTACTGGTTTGTAATCCCGGGTCGGGCACTACTGGATTTTTCTAATTTACGAGTAGATTTTTCTAATACTAGCTTGGAGTCTGGAAATGTGTCCGGTGCATGGAAATATGCTCACCACCTCTTCCATAGTGGAACGTAAACGTAACTGGCTAACCGTGGGAGTGTACTACATTCCTTTGCCTACCTCTTCGGGGATTACAGGCGTGATGTTACGCTTAACGTAACTTCACGCCTGTAATCCCCGAAGAGGTAGGCAGAGGAATGCAGAACACTCCCACGTTTCACCGGT
>DWDV01003074.1:0-10910 GCA_018245615.1 Mimoniades ocyalus | reverse complement strand
ACACTCCCACGTTCCACCAGTTACTTTTACGTCCCACTATGGAATAGGTGGTGAGCCTATTGCCATACACCGGGCACGTATCCAGACTCCCAGCCACTACTAGAAAATCTAAATTAGAAAATTTAGTAGCGCCCGACCCGGGAATCGAACCCAGGACCGCCCGTTCGGAGGTCGCACTTGCAACCAACACGACCAACGAGGCAGTCAAATAATACATATAAATACAACATAATATAAGATAAAAACAAAATCTACCTATAATGACAAGTTCCATTAACATTTAATTAAAATTTAACAACTGTACTGTTCAAAGCATATATTCAAGAAGAATTGTAACATAAAATCGTTGAACCAAAATAATTTTTAAATAATATTAGAATCATCAATGTATTACTAAAATCAGATAACACTTTCAATGTTCCAATATACCTACGTTTAGACGTCAAGAACTCCCACTGCCCTTGAAAACCACTTACGATATTATTCCACCAATAAGCTCGACAGGAGTTGAACAAGTTGTAAACATGTCGAGACAAGCGTTAGGGCAAATTAAATTCAAGCAACTGTTTTCCATAATCCGTCCAAAGTAACTTTGAGGTCAATACCATGAATTTACCTACGAGTTGTTGAAAAATAATTTACCTAGAAACGGTTATTGCACTCCGCTCGTCTACCTTTTCAAATGGATTAACGCAAAAGCATTTAATGCGATTGGTTCTCGGATGGTAAATTTTCATAACCGTTCATGTACTGCAAACAACACATTACACTGATAGCTATTGTCATTGTGTTTCGTTTCACCATGACTGCCGGTTGTAATAATTAAGTAATGGATTTCATTTTAACTTTGTAGACGTCAAATTATTTTTGATGCTATGCAACCACGACGGCATTAACTCAAGTAACTTTCGTTTCATTTTATTGTCATTTGCTACTGATAAAATACGTAATAGAATTCTAAAGTCCATCACAGATAATGATGATGATAATAATATATTAGAACTTTATATTTAAACAAAATAGACCCTACAAACGGTTGAGAAAGATGTACATACATATTTAAATACACATGCAAAAGTTTCAAGCCCAGTTAAAGAACCAAAGATTGAACACATTACACATACGAGTATATTTGTCGTAAATAGGAATTAAACTCACAATCCGCGTCTGCTTATTCGAGGTTATTGATAATTAGATTCACATGTCACCTAGGTCGCCACCTCTGAGGATTAAGTTCGAACGCTTCGTGTTCTAGTTTATCTGCCTATACCGTCCTTAAAATAAAAAAATTAACAGTGAAAATACTGCTATTTAACGTTGTCAAAAAGCACCGCTACTGTCCTCGCAGATGGACCCCGGACTTAATATATTACGTTAGCTTATTTTTGTTAACCATTTTAGTATAGATGCTAGTAAATAGTTATTTTGATCATATTATAATCCAATTGCAAATATTAATTTCACAGCATTTCCAGCTATACACCTTCAGCAATCTTTAAAAATCTTGTCATTGATTAGTCGATTATTTTTCTCGAAAGTACTTTCATTTCGGCTATTTCGATTTCGATCAAAACACAATTTATTTATAGGTACAACATAAATTAAGCTACCATCCAAACTGTATCAATGAACCGAAGCAATAAACTGAATTTAGAGTTACGATTTCTGTTATAACACTTTAATGGCAGTCTTTTGTTCTGTTAATTGAAAGATTTGTTAGGAGTACCTATTAGTGATTGGAAATTTTATGGGTTATTTGAAAATAAATTACGGCAACGGTCAGTGAATCGGTTTAATGCGCTAAGATTCGTGTATTTTTCACGGCCATTAGACATCTGTTTTATAAATGCTTTTAGGTCTCAATAAGTTGCTCATATATATGTATATACCTAAGACATGCTCGATAAAAGAAACCTTAACATGAGTACTGTATAGTATATTTTCTGATTTTTCAGAAATTGATCAAAATTATTTCATTTGCAAATGTTGACATAAACTATTGCTTGAAATAAATCTTAATTTTTCGAAGATGAATATCGCCCTAATAATGGATATTTGAATCCAAATCGATAAACAAACAACAATGTATGTATAAGTATTGCGATGTTTTAGAAGCGGAGAAATCCATATTTAATTTCAAATCCACAGATGGAGAAGTAGTTCTTGAGCAAGATCATAATCCAATTTATTCATAAATTCGGTTATATCCATTTAAATCGCAATCCGATGCTCTTCAATTAAACTGATATTATAAAATTGTTGTAATGGTGAAAAAAAACATGGTGAGAAAACCTAGACACGTTAGAATTTTCCATAATGTTCTCTAAGGCATCTAAAGTCTGCGACTGGGCGGGTGTGGCTGACCGCGGCTCTCCTCTTAGACTCTCATTGTAGAACAGTGGACCAATAAAAACGTTGATGATAATTAGTCGTGACCAATTATTATCGTTACCTAGTCGTATTAACTAAGTTGCCACTCTTGTATAAAATCACTCTGAAAGAGATTTTTCCGAGGTACACCAGGACCTAGATATAAATGTCATCGTTTGCGATTAAATCGTAATCTTGTCTGTATTAAGCTAGACAAATAATTCCATCCAAAGGTTGGCATTTGTCCAATGTTAAATTATGTGAGAGATTTTGAGATTTTAATGAATTGCTCATCATTAGCACACTTGTTACTTTAGATTTTTGGAACATTTCTCTTTTGTATTTCGAGCTATCTGTAATGCGATCGTAATCCTGAGGGAATTTTAATGGGTTTTGGAATAATGTTTGCTTATGACATATACCAATAGCAAACATTGTATATGGCTGGCATAAGCAATACTCGACTCCCCCAACCTACGCCGGATCAATGTGATGGGCTTCGGTAGATATGTATATCCACTATACCCCATGTGCAAAATGAGATTCTTGCTTGAACGAAACCTAGTTACGTTCAATTTTCTATGACAGTGGTTGCATAGGTGTGGACTTGTTATATTTGGCAATAGATAAAAATGATAGATTTCTATGGTAATCACTCAAAATTTAATATGCCGGATACCTACAATATTTTGATCAAAATGTATCTAAATTTTGCTCAAAATAGAACGAGAAACTATAATCGAAACAGAACGAAGGTAGTTTCACGAGTAAACAAGAATCGATAGAAACGAATCGGATCGCAAACAGGAACCAGTATAGTCCGTCAGGATTTATATCTTTTCGGTCATAGCCGAAAATAACTGGTAACTTTACATAAAAAATCAAAGTAGTAAAAAAGACAAATAAATTCCCCTTACTCTGGACTATAGCCTCTATGAAACCTGGCTCTGCTCCAAATTCCACATAAAGCGAGGGTCTCTTAATTTTTATGACGTAGAATCTGCTCGTAACGTTTCACGACGGCGAGTACCACAATCGATTTTGAACCTTAAGTTTTGGGAATACAATCCAATCCACTTGTGTTCCTTAAGTGGATTATCCATAATATATATTCTTCCTGTGGTAAAGATCGGCATTACTGTGTGGGTAATCATAATTAGCTGGTATGTTCATGGATGATAGGGCTTCGCGTTACAATGTTAATTTATTCCAAAATTAACGATTATCCTGTTATATCAGGTATTTCTCCAGCTATACGCCTGGGGCGTCAACGGGTGGCTTCGTACATAGGTAGTATCAGAGGCTGTGCCAGAGACTGTGTTCTACAATTCAGAATCTACATTACCAACGTGGGGGTTATAGGCACAAACTCTTTTAAAAAGACCTATGTCCAAACAGTGGACCGAAGTAATTTGATAATGATCTTATAACATAGTCATTTAAGATATTCTTCGTTTTTTTTAAATATTTTCAATGTCTGTATAAATGTTCGGTTCTTACGTGACATTAATTTTTGTTTTTGATAGCGTACTTTAAAATTGGTTTATTTCTTAAATTGAAAGCAACGTCTACGACTATTGTCACCCTCGCTTCAAACTAACAATAGTACTCGTTACTGGTCACAGTGTGCCTGATATAGCAAAAATTGCGTGGAAACACAATTCGAAAACAATGAAATATCAAAATTCACAGCGATATCTTTATATTTCGGGATAAAATTACTCTTTTCAGTTTCAATTAAATAAATTAAATCATATATTCAGTGGAGCATGAACGTAGCCTGTGATTTTATAACGAACAAAAAGATATTCAACAATAACTCCAATATTAAAAAGTGTCACTTGAATAAATTTATAAACTGAGAAATATTACAATATCAGTCACTCTTATTAATATACCATCACGCCCGATCCTTCACGGGGAAGCACAGACCATCTAATACCAAAAGATTTTATCCGTACAGATTTGGGACCCTTTTACATCCCCATTAGTCAGTATCTAACCTACATATTTGATATCAATAACTAACAAACTATAATAAATGATTTTTGCCACAGAAATAGGTATGGCAATAATATGACAACCTTTTATAAAACATTCCACTGTCGCTCCTGAAAGATTTTTTATACTAATGCCATGTCACAATGAATGCTCGTTTAAATATAAAGAATGGGGTTCTTATGAAGAAAATCCTTACTTAGCTGTGCGTGTCACTTATTTGCAGAGATTTGGCACAACTCCAAGCCAAGATTCGGGCTGTAAGCTCATCGAGAATATTTACAGTTTTACGGTGTTAGGCCGAGTGAATGTTTTATTCAAACTTTCGTAGGACAAAAAGTACTTAATACCTAAGTAAATATAAATGACTACATCTACTGCTATCCTTTGATCAATGTGTATCTATACCGTAAGAGACCTGATATGATGATAATAATAATAATAATATATGAATGAATAAAGTACAATGACACAAGTGTCAGTGTCGCCAACGGGTGACTCAAATGTAATTAAAAACGTCAATCGTCAAAATTTTAAGGTGTACAAAACTACAATAATATATCTTCAGTCTTTAGTTTACTCTGATATTAAAGTAATGATATATAGCACAATTACCTAAACATGGGTTTATTCATATCTCGGATCTGGTACCAGTGAATTTTTCTTACTGAGTTTTTTAGTAGATGTTTCTAGTAGTGGCCCAGAGTCTGGATTTGTGCCCGGTGCATGGCAATAGACTCACCACCCAACATAAATGTCATTGTTAAAACGTTGGAATGTACTACACTCCTCTGCCTACCTCTTCTGGCATGATGTTACGTGTTACACTATATCAACATTAATATGTAATAACAAACAGAACAGTCCAATACCACTCAGCTGATTGTTTCAGGCCCATCGACTGACGGCTCCACAACAGGCGAGCACAGTCAAGCATGTCATTAAAGTTAAACTCGAATCGTCATCAACAAGGTACTCATACGATTACTATTAATTAAACGGAATATATTTATTTAGTTTTGTGGCACTTTAAACTACGGGGCACTAGCGCTTACTTGAAGTCTACTAACGGTTTTCCCAGTTAACTTTGGTTCATGTAAAGAAGGTGTTCTGACAGCATTGGTATACATTATACAGATATTAAGGACAAAGACATGTTTGAAAATTGTTCCTTTCTTTGGATTTAAAACATTGTCGCGTTTGTAGACAAACGCTAGAAAATTTCATCATTATTATTATTGTAATTACTTGTTAAAGCTGATATTTTTTTAAATAAAATAAAATAAAAAAACCTCGCCCGATCTTCTATCATCCCACTATTGAGCACTATCTCCTCTTAGAATGAGATGAGCCCAGGCCATAATTTGCCACGCTGACCAATTGCAGGTTAGCAGACTTGATATCATAGGGTTTTAATAAGTACTATTTTCTTTCTGTATACAAAATGTTTTACACGTTCAATCAGATAGTAGGTGTGTTAATTTATTAAGTATTCGACACGTTAACAGCAGAGCTGCGGTCGGAAGCTAATTGGAAATGAAGGCGTGACAGGAATTCATCAAACCGCGTACAATGTTAGCTACACTCTTGTATACGTCGGCACATAACGTAGTTTCTATAGATACAGGAATTAAAATGTCCTAAGTATCCTTTTTTATGTCAATAATCTTGGGAAAGAATGAGCAAGTGATAAAATTATTAATTTTTTGAATCGACTTGCTTATGGCTATCTGATCACGAGTTCCACAAAACCTGTGGTAATCAGCGCATACATAGAATTTAAACCCTAATTATTTTAGTGTTCATGACACATACATATATTTCTCTTGGGTGTGAATTAAACCATCAATTCCGGCTCAACAGCTGGAATCACCACTGGGACAGACATCTTTATTTTAGGTCAGTTCACAAGTTTGAACGAAATCCTCGGATTCGTATAGAGTGAGGAATAGATTTAGTCCCATCAAGAATCTGATTTCAGACTCTAGAGAGCAAGCTGTATCATAAATCACATTACCATCAAGTAATATGAGAACTCACAGATTTTGTTGTAAATAAGTACCTTATTACTGAACAAAATTTATGCCAAGAACAAAAAAAAACTCCAGGAGTTTACAATTAATAAGCCAGTTAATCATGTAGAATAAACATTTGTTTTTGTAGTCATCACGGAAAGAAAATCTTTACCGCAAAGCATTAGGGCTTGTCAAGAATCTATGACCTGCAATTCTCCAATTTACATGCCCAGTGTGGGGATTAACTGTAGGACACCCCTATAGTAGTCAATTGTTAGAATCTTTAATCAACATTATTGCTTTTCGTACATCCATTTTGTTATTGGTGTAAAATAAAATAAAAATTGCTTACAACTTATACCTACTTTAAGAGTCTTTTGCGTATTAGAAATCCAATTTTGATATAAAATAACGTGATTTAAAAAGTTTCCAGTGTTTTTACATTGAGAGGAATCATCAAAAAGGGCACCAGTGTCTTTCAAAAGACTTTCAAGTTATTGATAATACTTGTGGTTAAAAGAAATTGCGTTAAAACTTTTCATTAATTATATTCATTATCTATATATAAATATATATATACACATATGTTTCATCGGCTATCTGGTTACACAAGGAAAGGTTCAGTTTAGTATGGGATCAGATGGACAAGATAGGCAAATGCCAGTTATATATCCATATTATTATTACCGTGACATTTTTAAAAAACTACATTATGGTATATGTTACATTTGAAACACGAGTGTTAAGTCTCGTACAACGCTAAACTCACGCTACAAATCGATACATTGAAAGCGAGCGATGTTAAATATTCAAATAAGTTCAACACTCTTTTAGGATATTTTACTATGAGAATATCGTCGTAACTGTATTCCAACTATAACGTTTATACATATTTAATACAGCTTTTGTATGTTTAAATGTTTAAGTAACAATGTTTTTAAGTACGTTAATTAAAAACATACAAAAATAGATACCTTCAAGTTATGAACAATGAACGAATGTTTTACCGTTATAACAAGTAAGAAAGAATTTTTATATCATCATCAAGCTATTGAAGTCCACTGCTGGGCATATGCCTCGTGTGAGAAATTATGCCCACACTTTTAATTATTACTTATTCTTAGTTATATTTGCATCATGCAGCGTAAATAATTTTGCATGTGGATATACGAAATATTGGATGTAAATTTGGCAAGGAATGGCGCTAAGACGATATTATATTTGCATACGTGACACTTCGACGGGCGTCACGTCTAATGGAAGATCCGTGACGCGGCGCTCAAAAGTGACGGCGACGGAAATAGGTCGCGCCGATCCTTCAAAGGGTATTAAGGAATTTGCATTTTATATATTAATAAGTGGCGTGATTGTTAAGCCCATAACTTAACACAACATGACGCTCGTTGCCCCGAAGGGGATACGCAGAGTAGTATAGTTCTTTCAGTTTTCACCGGTTATGTTATACGGCCTATCTAACAGCCTATTGCCATATACCGGACACAAATGTACACTCGTTGCTTATATTAGGAATTTAAAGTTTAAATTCATTATTAATATAGTCTAATATAGTTTAGAATAGTCTGTGGTCAAACAGTAGCATAAAGTTGGAGATTTAATGGAGGTAGATTTTTGGCCTGAGTTTTCAATAACGTTCAAATTTAATATTTAATAAGTTGTGGTCAATTTTAACTAAAACAACACAATTATTAATATTTCTGTATAGATTAGACAAGACCATTTATTTCTTTGTCTTGAATATATCTTCGTAAGCAATAATAGCTGTACCTATGTATTACAAATTTTTCAAATTTTTTATTTCCTATTTTTCTATAATAAACATAAACTATGTATAATGAAGATTAATTACTCTTAATGTTCATGGCCTTGGTGTGGTTGCATGTGTGAAACTATCTACAATGTTAAGTAACTATGGGCGTAGTAATGGAAATCGATTGTGGTTATTCCGATCAGAATGAGAAGGGCAGGCTATGCCCTTAACCATTCACGTACTAAAGGGAGATCTGTGCCCAACCGTGGATCGATTAAAGAGTTGTCGATGAAAATATTCTTATCGTTTTTCATTCTTCGAAATATTTATTAGTCGGTTTTGGATTACCAACGTTAGTGACGTTGGTAATCGTTAGTTGTTATTAGAAACAACGACAGTAGCGTCGCTAGTCGAGTGCTTGCAGGCGTGACTGCTGATCGAGATGTCCTGGGTTCGATGCTCGTGTCGAGTACTATTGGATTGTGCTAACTTAGATTATCTAGTTGATATTTCTGGAAGTGCTTCAGAGTCTGGGTTTATGGAAATATGCTCACCACCTATTCCATATTGCGATGTAAACGTAACTGTTGAAACGTGGGAGTGTACTACACTCCTCTGCCTACCTCTTCGATGATAACAGGCGTGATGTTACGTTTGGGTCACGATATATAATAGCTTAAGATTTCTTTATTGTTAATTTAAGGAATTAAGTATCCCCTTACTTTTCATGAGCTCCTTACCTGGGTTAAATAGTAGAAAAGGCCAATTACATTAAGCCCGCCCTTTGTCAAAGGAAATTAGTCAAAGGAAATGTTCTGAACAAGCAATATAATTGATAAGACCTTGGTGCAGGTATTATATAGACAGGACGGGAACATTAGAAGCGACTACCTTAATTCTCAGAGGCAGCTGCATATCTGTGATCAGATAATAATTAAATATATTAATAACACTTTAGTTTTTACCGAGGTAAAGTATAAATAAATATATTTAGACCTTAATAAAATCCAGTTTTATTTCAATGACCACTATAAAATTGTGTTAATTAGTCCATAATTAACTCTTGCTAACACTAACGAACGGTAGATAAGAGTGTAAGTTGAAGGTTGAGTACATGACCTAAATGTAATCGAAACCAGTACAGCGATTTTCTCCTTTGTACTAGTAAAAGTTGAAGGCAAGCGACGATATTACATGTAATTTAGCTATTAAATATAAGTTAAAACGAAATATGTACATAAACATAACAATACTTGACATCGATAAACGAAACATAAACAATCTGGGACAATAAAACACTCTCCATAGTTTTGAAAATCGGTCACCATTTGTCAGCATCAACTCTGATTCGAAAGAAACCTGTCGATCTGAAATCGAGCGACACGTGACGGTGTGTCACGCTGCAGTCGTAACCTGCTTGGACCCTCGCGCTCGATTGGACCCAGTCCCCCCCTCCACCCCAGTACAGTCTCGCCGCCTACATATTTATTTATGTACCTACTATCCTATATATACAAGTCTCCGTAACTGGCATGTATGAAGAGTTTGATGAATGAGGCATTGCTAGTCTGTAAAGATAGTTATATTTAGCACTCAATACTCGCTGCCTACCCCTTAAAGGACCTGGTGTGAAGATATATATGTTTATGTATGTATTATCCTATGTTATTAAATATTGCATAATATTTTGACTCTTGGCACGGACATTTGGTGCAGATATTTCGCACTCAGTGCTCTCTTATCTACCTCGTAAAGGATCTGGCATGACAATATGGTAATGATTATTATAATATTATAAAACATTCCTAACAACTTATTAACTAACAAACATTCCTTACCCAGTTCACAAGTAATTAAAATATGAGTAAATTGGCAATTTGTAACAAATCGCTCTTTATTAGGGGTTTGAACATAATTCCCACGCGCTGATCTTGCGGAGTTAGCTATGCCTAGCTTATGAGCATACATACGAGTAGCCACTCAGGAGAGACCTATGCCCAGCAGTGAACTGTAATAAGCTGATGTTGATGGTGATGCTCTTTATTAAATAACAGTAATCTATCACTTTCACTCTTCCATCACAGTGTTACATTATTCCATCCCACATAATTTCTATCAACAGTTCTATAATTTGATATTCCATTAAATACATTTTAAGGTAACACACGTTACGTGTCCCCTTTCTGTAGGTGGCAAAGGTTACCGGTAACAAGACATTTTCCATACACCCTTTGCCACTAAGTCGACCATTGAAACATGTTACATATGCCGCCATTCAATAGACGTTTTCCTGCGCTCTACAGACGCTCAATGGAAGATGAAGCCTTTTGAAACGGCGGAGTAACGATGTGATCGAATCGTTTTCTGTTCCGCTACATTTTGATTTTATGGTATCTGCCAGTTACAGTTTTACGTTCGGGGAAGACACTATATATTTATAAAAAAAATTCCGTTATATGATGTCTAATAGTTCTCATGAGGATGAAGGAGTCGGAAATTTCCGAAATCAGCGTCCGTGTATAAAGAAATCGATTAATGTGGATGAAGCATGTCAGATCTGTAAAGTCAAAGATATTTGGTATTTGGTACACTATGCCTACCCTGTAATTGAGATAGCCTGTATAAAAAAAAACCCAATATAAAATCTATAATTTTAATATGACTACATTCTACATATTTTAAACGTAACATCACGCCTGTAATCCCCGAAGAGGTAGGCAGAGGAATGTAGAACACTCCCACGCTTCACCAGTTACGTT
>DWDV01003073.1:0-10910 GCA_018245615.1 Mimoniades ocyalus | reverse complement strand
AAGCTTCATATTAGTGCCTCGCAAAGGGAGCTCCATTGATATATTTATGAAGTACGATTACGATTATGATTATTATTATGTACGGTAAAGTACTTATTGTTAATAGTGCCCTTAAGATACATTTACAATAGGTATATTATACTCGTATAAATATGGACATTTTCAAATCAGGTCAGTAAGTCAGTCAGACAGTCAAGATAGGTCAATCTATTATAAAGAAATTTACTTCAGTATTAACGGAAGTTGTTAAAACATATATATGGAAATGATAATGATAATTCTCATTAAATACGACGTCCCAATAAAACCTAACCGCAGACGACACCGTTAGTGGACTGGGAAAGAATCCAAAGCGTAATAGGAAAGACATAATGCACTCTCATTAAGGTCAGCGCATAATACACCAATGTACACGTTCTTAAATATCGTAGAGTAGAAAGATCCGCTGAGGTGCGTGTATCCTGAGAAGCGAGGAACTTAAAGCGAGAAAATGCTATATGATTGGAATAATATTATTACATAACTTCATAATAAATATGGTGACAAGGTTTGAGAATAATGTAGCACTGTTTAAACCAACTATGTGTTACTCGTATGTTACATGTCGTTGTGTGACTATGTATGTATGTAAGTGTACAAATCAGCTGTTAGTCTTGTGTTGGATATTGTCAATTTTTCAACGTAACAAACCATTATCAACAAAAATAAGTACACAAACACACATAATAGTGATCGGAACAATGACAGCCCAGCACTATAGATGGAGTATTGTTGTGTCTTAATGTCTTGATATTAGAGAATTAGTTACCACACTTTTAACACTTATTAGAAATACTTCAGTAAGTGTTCTCCCTGCTTTTTCTGTGTACGTTTTCTCCCTATCGTACTTTTATCTATAAGGTGTTTAAAAATGATAAAAGCGGTATTCGATGTGGTTTTAATGTTATTTATAAAATGAAAGAATCATTAAAAAGTAGAATTTCAATTGAACTAAAATGATACGAGTTTTTTAGATGAATTTTTCGCTCATCGCTTATCGCTGCCATACTTACACTATCGTAGGTCAGTGAATATGTCCCAGTGAAAAGTTAATACTGCACATAAAGGGTTAATGACTTAATGAGATTCGCGTAGCATTACCGATGTGTGGTTTCGCCGAGCAACTGAGAATTCTCAATAGTAAGGTAAGCAGAGAGGTACAGGTACGTAGGACGGTTTTATTTTTTTTCAATTGTTATAGAATATCTGGATATTTTATAAATATGCGAATCATGTTGAGTGAAGGTTGGTGGTGGTCGTGTTCACACTTGAAGAATGGCGAATACGTGGCCATCGTTCAAAGAGCCCATTGACTTGGTTTTTTCAAAATTGTCACGTAACAGCACTCCGAGATCTCATGGTGAGATCTCATCTCAATTACCGGAGATTGATGTTTGACTGCCTAAAAAGCTTCGTTGTGCACAAAATCCCCGTGCCATCAATACCAATGAATGAAAGCTTCTGTTGTATAAGTCTATAAAAAAAAATAAACCATATTGTTACTCCCTGCAAAAGCTCGTAAAAAACGTGTTCATATCAAATCAAGTGGATTGCAATATAATGAAAGTAATGTGTTTCGAATATTACATTGTAATAACAATAAAAATGATTAAATAAATTGCAATAAAAAATAAATTTCTATGACTATAACGAAATTTTATTGTCACCGCGTTCACGAATGGGAGTTAAAAGTTTTCAAAGCGACGTAAAAATGTGGACGGTGGGTGGTAATAGTGAATGTCTGCTATAATGCAACGTCTTTAGATACCGGTAAAAATAAAAACACCATAAATGTGTAGGTATGTATTATTTAGAAATTTTCAATAAATTTCGTAGTAAATCTACCGCATCCGCTTTACATTTTTTTAGTGATACAGCCGCGCACGAAAATATCCCGACGATACGTCGCAGACGGCTCGCTATTTTTACTTCCGGCTTGTGCGTGTAGGTATACGAAAAAATAGTCGGTTTGAGTGCCCTTAAGGGATACTTGTATTCTTAATCGTCATTTGGATTTTTCGCCGTTGAAATTCACGCAATATTCAATATAATTTAGTTTGTTCGTTTCAAAATAAAAATAATATAAAATGAGATTTCGAAATTTAAAAAAAAAATCTTTAATGTCAGATGAATAAGTTTAATTGTAAATAATAAAAAATACATTTTCTAAAAAGATATTACCTATTTTAGCTAAAATAGACACAATTGCTGTAAATGTGGCGAGAGTTGAGAAACACTTTTATTAGTTTTATTGAGTTTGAGAATTCATAAGCTTCGTTAATTTGAACCGCAGACACCATTGTGATTCGTACTTACCTATCTTATTTATGAAATTGCGCCACTAGATTCAATTTGCAATGCTCGTATGTTGATATGTTTAGAAATGTGACTCGTACATAAAATATGACATGTTTATAAATTCAACTTCTTGCAAACCGCGGCGCCGAGTGCAAGAAAGCTAAATAACATTCGCTAGGATATGAGTTTTTGGATCAGCCGTATATCTTTATTAAAGTTAACTTGTATATAATATAAAGTTAACGTGTATGTAATATTTGATGTTGTCGTCGAAAAAATTTTAATTTGGCTTCTAAGATAGAAGTTTTATGGATGTCTAAAAGCTGCAAACGGGCTCGAATGTGGTTATTAGAGGAAACTTTTGTCCAGTAGATGACATCAAAAGGCTTATGATAATATTGTTGAGGATGATGGTGATAAGTTGGGAAAATTTTTTGATGTTAAAAGGAATGCATACTTTTCGTAGAAAATAAAAGACCAATGCGAGTGTCAAATGCATTGAATCTTAAGATACTCGGTCCATATAAAGTAAACCAAAAGTATATATCCAGAAATGGACTGTGAAAGACCAATAAAGCGACAGGTTTAATACTAAAGCTCAATAAGGTATCAGTAGATATCCCAATCGGGTCTAATTACTGGTTACAAGTCTCAAAGCCCTTGTAATTAAGGTAGAACCGTATAAGCGGTTAATTGAATACAGAATAATTATAGTGGCGACAGATTCCTATCAAACAAAACGCTTGTTCGGCCGCCACTTATATACCTAGTTTTATCCTTTGTATATCGATTGCATATTTAGAGAATCAGTGCACATACATATAGTTGAGAGTTAACGATAGTTTATTTGAAATCAATACGGATGAATATGAAGATTCAACTGATGTACAGTTAAAATCCATACCATAATCATCGTCGTTATCAGGCTATATCAGGTTCCTACTTTGCGATCTGCGAATTTTCACGAGGGGTCTTGCCCATAAAAAACACGCTGGGCATGCGAGTTAAGGTTCGCAAAGTCCTGCATCTATCATCGTCTTCGCTGTTGCACGTCGACGGCTAAGGCACTTAGCAATGTCTGGGTATTCTGCGCTATATCGTGACCAGTCGGTCGCCTGAGCCTCAGATGTTATATAGTCGGAAGATCTACGGGCATGTTAGGTTGCCTTGGGACCCTTTACAACACTCCGCTTCGCGAATGATAATCGTATATATTCTAAGTCTTCGACTCTAACACCACACAAGTCTGTACATAAATTGGATATTATTTAGCGGATGGGGTTACAAAGCTGGACATACAAAAATATACAGTTCATATTTATATTTTGAACGTACATATACTTACATACTTAACAACTTAGTTATAATCAGGAAATTTAAAATGTTAAAGGGTTATTCATGTTTACCATGTTAAATGAGTGAGTGCTAAGATACAATTGATTACAAATTAAGTAGCTCTTATTAATTAATTGAAGATGACATAACCTCTACGTTCTATGACTATAGTTCGTAAATTTCGCAACATAGCTGATCACTGAGGGCTAATTTGGGATGCCTTGTAACACAATGTAAAACATCAAGACACTGAACGAGGTTCATTTTTAAACACGATATGCCAGATTAACGATCGATCGTAACAATGATAATTTATTACTTCAGTGACTCAAAAACGGCAGTGAAGGCATTAAAAGACGCTGCTATTATCTCGACGACAAATTGCGTTACGCTCTATAAGCTTCCACTATAAATTATTTAAGGGGACAACAACAACAAAACAATACATCGCCTTAAAAGCCAATAAATAAAAATGTATCCTGCTCTGTATTTGACAGTACAGTGGAGAATAAATAATAGAGAATATTGGGGGTGTTAATTAGTTTGTCACTTTCCATAGACAATAATATTGCTGAGCATTGTTTACCGCGACTGTACTTCCTGGAACAGTCGCATCAGACAATAGTGTTTTGTTCTGTGGTGTCACTGTTTTCCTAATAATTCGTTCGTCGCAAAATTTTGTTGTGCATGAAAATATTATGCTTAAGTATTAACAATTTTATGTGTTACGTCATAAGGTTGATACTGAAATGCTAGGAATGTTAATGTGTAATCTGCTTTTGAATAACCGCTTTCGTGTGCTCATGTTTGGAACTATTTGAAGTTTATTTTAGCACTGGGGCTTGTGAACGCATCGTAGTGCGGTGCAGTATTGTTCCCTTGTGCACCAGTGAGCAACCCTTGTTTTAATCGTCTTTAGAAGATAAATTCCTTGAGCAATCCCTGTTATATTCGAACAATGTCAATATCAAATTTTAATAAAATCATTTCTGAAGTGTTAAAATATGAGCTTAACTGACCGACGAAAGAGTAACTTTCGCATTCATAATATTAATGAGTATATATAATTTGTTACAGGTAATTGGCGAGTCATGAGCTTACAGATAATGTTGAGAGAAAAACAGACAAGTAGGAAAAAAGTAGATACTAAACAGATAGTAAGGAATTTGTTATTATTATATAATTACAAAAACTGCAAGCAAACGGGCATAATACTGTCATAATCGTTTTTATACAGGTTTTGTGATACAGGTCTCCTTTCAGAACGTGAAATGCTAAGACCATTGTCTGCCACGTTGTTCCACCGCGGGCCGGCACAACCGAGTGCGGTTTCGCAGGATATTGCATCCTATTCGCCTCATTTTAATCATTGCAGTACATCTATCATTACCCAAAGATCAATTACTGTTATTCTACGCGAGATTGAAAGCCTACTCTTTAACATATATGAGAATTCGGTTTGAACGCTTTGTTCCTGGTGCCTGACCAAACACACTTGTAACTAGCCTGTTGATCCAGTGGTCAGCGAATTTAACTGTGGAACCGGGAGGTTTGGGAGCGTTTTCCGTTCAGGATGAACATTTTATGTGACGAGCACAAGTATTAGTCCTCAATGTTGGTATCGAATTGTGTATTTAAGTAATTTAGTATTTAAATAATTTAGATTTTTTTTATTATTTTATTTAAAAATTTATATAACTACCTTACCAGGTATTTGGTTACCATAGCACTGGCTATGCCTCATTTGAGATCAAAAGATCATATGTGAGCTATCTAAATTGTAGTTGTGTTTCAAATATTCTACAGTAGATAATTAAATATGACACTACATGACATATGACAGCTTAGCTGATTTCTGTTTTTACTTCATGTTTTTTTTATGTACATGAATATTGTATGTTTTCCAAATAAAATAAAATAAATCATACCAACACCAACAGTCTTACGACACACTCACTACTTCACCACTAATAACTGTTATTATATCAACAAACAACACTAACTTTAGTATTGAATAATATATACGAACGGTACAAGTACCAGAAGTATTTTGAAGGTGAATCCTGGCCAACACGTTCAGTCCAATCCACGTTACAGGTGAACTGATTGACCGATTAACATTCGCATACGATTACCGTACCGTCTGTGCGGGTGAATTATTAATACTCAATGTCGAGATGATTGATGTGGTCAATACAAAAATATATACGTAATAGAAAGAGTCTTAAAATCTTTATTTCAATATGTAAAATCTTATTTGCCACTATTATTACGTTTAACGTCAAATCGAAGCTAATAATATGTTTTATTATTCTGAATACTCATTGTCGACGACTGTACATGACATTCATTTGACAGTTTCAATAACAGACCAAATTGAAATAGGCACACATTGTGCTTCTCTACTCATTCGAATATACTTTGAATGTGACTGTACCAGAATAGGTGTTCATACATTGAATATTTTTTTATGTCAAATCTTATAAATTGTATTGAAAGTTATTGGAATTGGAATGTTATTTATATTTTTAAACACTTTCCCTGTATTTTGTCTTGGCATTTTGAAAGGTTTAACCAAATTATTAAGCAAAAAAAATTACCTTCTATGCTAATAATTAATAATGTAGATTTTATTTACGTAAATAAAATGATGGCGAAGGATCACACAGCAGACAGGAGTGACCGCTGTCACTCCTGAACACCTGTAACTGATCTGGAGTAGGTTTGCAGGATAACTATAATTATTAGTGGATTTAGATAATAGCTCATTAATATGTAATATTAGACAGGATTATAATTCTATTTTTAAAATTAGCCGCAGATTAGTTTATCATTCACTGATAATAATCATTCACTCACAATATAATGTCAAGTTTTATCTTAGGTGTATCTACGGTAATGACAAAGATAGTTATCGGTTTATTTTTATAGAAACTATTTTAAATTTAACCGAGTTCAATTTTGGTCGCCATTTTTGTATTATGAAAATCTTATATAATCAGAACTCGCGCAGTAGAAAATATAAATTTTAAATTTTATCTTTCGTCTGTAGGTATACTGTGATCTTATTATTAGTATTCTAAGCGCTAGTACACATTTGGCGTTTTGAATAATGCCCGCTGGTAAGAACAAAGAAATCCTATTATGTACACATTTTCATTTTATTTATACGTCTGTATACGTATATAGTTCTTAAAAATTTTAAAACGCATTATTTAATAACACGCCCTTCAAATCGCTAAATGTATACTAAGTAGTTCTTAAACTCGTTAAGTAAGATTTGAGTTTTATCTTATCTTTGCATATATACTATGATCATTTAGGGCTCTTCGACCGGAATTTTGCGTAATATTAGTGTTTTATCGTATGCTTGGGGGTTTACTGTGGCCGTGACGTCACAGGAGGACTGATTGACCGATTAACATTCGCCTCCGATTACAGAAGCGGCCGGCTGTGCCGCTGAATTATTTATATCGTGCATATGAGCGATGTGCGTTGCGCTCGAATGTACCCACAAACGTAATTCTGTAATGCATGATGGATTATTTATTATTATAAACGGATCATGTCATATTTGTTGTCATTCGACGGCAATGGTGTCGTCCTAATTAAAGTACGTGAATTGACTGGAAAAAATTCAGAATAGGATTATCTAATTAATGTTTAAGAATACATACGAGTATATTATTTACCGTCATCGTCATCATAGTTTAGTCCCACAAAGATCAGCCGCTAGACATAAGCAGTGCTTAAAATATCTTATCAGACACGTGAATGCATGATTGCCATATAATGAGCTACGATTCGGGAGCATTTGATTGTGACAAATGATGGAGACTACTACAGAAAGTCCCAAATGCAAATATGTACTTACCTAATCGAAAATCGAGTTGGGAACGAATTGCACCGTAGGCTCGCATGTGCTTATGCGCCCAAAAGTATCATGAAATTACATACAAATCTTCACGCCAGGTCCCTCACAGGGTAGGCGGAGAACACCGAGGGCCAAATATCTCTATCCTTACATATCTGCTGCGCTTCTTCTACATTCATCACTCTCTAGATACATGCACGCCGGTTTCGGAGTCTTCTGACCGTCCCAATAGCCAGTACCTGGAGTAGTTGATCAGTATACATGATGAGCCTTGACCTCCCTCGGAACCTGGGTCCGTCGTGAAATTACTTTCGTAAATTAATTTTTCAAACGTAGTTAAGGTGGGTACCTACACTCCATATACATGGCTACCGGGTAAACACATTATCAGGTTGTGGGTTTATAGTGTCGGTCAATGACTACTCATCGTAACAACCCACGCTGTCTCCATTTAAATTTATTTAAGCAATAGAAATAACTAACTTCCCTGTTCTTCAATTTTACACTGTTTTAACTGCCTCGTCAGTTGTGTTGGTTGCAAGTGCGACTGCCGTTCGGGAGGTACTGGGTTCACATCCCGGGTCGGGAACTATTGGATTTTCTTAACTTAGATTTTCTAGTAGGGGCTCCGAGTTTGGATTTGTACCCGGTGTATGGCAATAGACTCACCACCTATTCCATAGTAGGACGTAAACGTAACTGGTGAAACGTGGGACTGTACTACACAGCTACACACCTCTGCCTACCTCTTCGTGGATTAAAGGCGTGATGTTGCGTTATGTTACTTTGTTTTATTTTAATGGAAACAGTCAACGTGGTGAAGTCGTTCACGTTTCCCTTATAAACCCCTTTAAATACACAGAGAAATCAAACTAGACACATGAGAGACAGTTAGCAATCAATAGTGGGGTAAAACAGTCCTCTAGTTAATGCAAATGACCCTTTACGTGCTCAATTACCGTCCGCCAGCCCTGCGGCGATAGGCTCGTTCACACAGGGCGTGGAAACATTAAAAAGGCTATTTTTCGATTGAATGTTCACCCACTGTGAATATAAGGAGTCTTAACATTGAAAAGGTTATTTTTTTGAAAATGATGATTTTTCAGAATAATATTTTTTTTCTTTCAAAAATGTATAGATGGTATCTGTACGCTGCTGATGATAATGATGATGATGATGAAAAATGTATTATTATACATGTAAAGTGTGACTACATAAACGATAAGAATACGGTAAACGTGATTTTGTACATAGCAATATTCCAGTGAGATCGGTTTCGATTGAACAAGTTACAGCTTTAAAATTCATATTTTCATTTCTTGAAAATTATATTAGTATTAATTAATTATTTTTGTCGGCTTTCCAAATTCAATAAACAGACAAAGAGACGAAAGACACAGTAAAACGCTTATTGATAAATAATAAATTAATTAAGCAATTTAATAACATTATTAATTAACATTTGTTATTTATCACGTTATATAGAGTCCTTAACAATGTGAGTATTACACTAGGATTAGACACATCGACAATATACGAGTTAAGTACAATTCAATATTTACATCTAAAAACATATTTTATATGGATATATTTGAAAAATAGTGGTTGGTTACGGCTACGTGTGAACGCGACCTACGTTCTAAGCCCCTAACCCAAAGCCAGCCTAATTACGTAGGGGGCAGGATTTTGATTCCGTATCCCGCGCCACTTGGCATTAGGAGATATTGTTGCGTGGTGTGTCCAAATTAACCCAGCTACAATGGAGCAGCGTGGGAGATCCACCTATTACACTTATTTTCTTAGTTTTCCTTATGAAATTTTTGTATCAAATAAAACATAGGGTCTTGGATAGACAAATATTCTATGTACTAAAACGTAACATCATGCCTGTAATCCCCGAAGAGGTATGCAGCGGAGTGTAGTACACTCCCACGTTTCGTTCTATTTTTATTCCGTTTTATTTTTATTCTTATTTGCGCTTTGAATATAAACTCGTCGCGTCGTTTACAAACGCTTAAGGCTTTATTGAGAGTAACATTTAATTTTTACTTAATTTCAACGAGCTCGACTACATCCCACGTAGTGCTTTTTATTTTTAGTAACTATTTTAAGATAAGATAAAATGAGATAAACATTTATTCCATCACACAAACGAAAAACAAATAAAACAATTGGTACAAAAAAGTATAAACTAAAATAAAAAATGATAAACAGAAGGAAAAGTAAAATTATATAAATGTGAAGACTCCATGTGATGCACCTCAATTTACCATTTAATTTCATATTCGAACAGTTATTTTTTTATAACCTCTACATGTTCATATACTTAAAGAATTGTATACGTTGTTATGGCTACATATTCATTGTTCGAAGGCGCCCTTTAGATTAAAGTAGGTCTGGAGATAAAAGCCAATGGCTAAAGTCACAGCGCTCCTACGACAGGTTATTTAAGTACATATTCAGACTCAAAAGTTATCACAAGTGACTGAATGTTGACATAGCAACTTATATGGAGAAGTGGAAGAGAGATACATAAGCCAATCCTGAACTCTTCAGAGCCGAGAGGGAGAGACGCAGGTGTAGATACATTTAGACTTATTAAAAAATTAAGGCACCTTAAAAAAACAAAGCCTACGAAGGATCGCACTGAAGGTCGGAACTACGTACATACTATTCAATTGTTCAAATATCGTATTCAGTTTCAAAATGGCGTTGGGCCAAAGTTTCTTAAGGATTCGCCGAATTGAAAAGTGTACCTATACGTACAATACGATATGATATCTTATTAAAACATTGAGATGTCGTTATTATACCGTCATTACACGTCCCTTACGGGGTTGGCACAGTGTAGTGAAATATCGTTGATTTGCATTGTGAGATTATATTTGAAAGAATCATATCAAAGTAAGTATTTATGTACATGTGTAGAACGTATTTGCAAACCTCTCGCGAAACCAACAGAAACTTCTAAGGCCGTTAACTAAACTGAACAGGACGATGAGCATTTGCAGGCTAAATTATTTCTCAAGTCAGGCAGGTTATGCGATACTCCTACAGGTAGAGCAAAGTATTCGGATATCTCCCGTTTGCATATGCTTGTGTTAGTTAGTATATATTTATTTTATATAAATATATTTAGTATAATATCATACCCACGGGGTTAGGCAGAGAAGTGAATCACGTGGACAGTACACGTGATTCACTACATTCATATCTTCACACCAGATCCCTTACGGTGTAGGCAGCGAACACCGAGTGACAAATATCTCTAACCATGTATGTATGATTCACTAGTTATGTTATATGTCCTATCGTGTAAAAGGGTCGACCTATTGCCATGCACCGGACCCAAATCAAGATGCCA
>DWDV01003072.1:0-10913 GCA_018245615.1 Mimoniades ocyalus | reverse complement strand
TTGCCACTAGAGACCTGCGACGTCAACGTCGCGTCTGCGCAGCGTTGACGTCGGAGAAACGTCAACGCTCGTAAAACACCAGTGCGTTAGCGGCCTTATTGATGCCTTGAATATTGTTGTGTTTAAGAACTTACATGCCTTGTCGTTCCTGACAGTGTTCTTGAATGAGTGCATAAAGTTTTTTTTGTATATTTTAATAGGATTATTTAAACAAACTATATGTGTGTATCAATTTAGAAAATATGATAATGTATCTATATTTATCAATAAAACAATTTATATACTTACATAATAATATATTTTATTAAGACAAAGTATATTGTGTCAAACTTTAAAATATTTCACAGATTTAGGAATGTTCGGAAACAATTGCATATAATAGAATAATGTCAATATATGATAATTTGAAAAGTTTACTGTGTGATATATAATAACACAGTTTTTTTTCGCATTATTCTGAATTAATTTATAATTAAATTGAATGAATGTGCCACACAGCGAAAAATATTTATTATATTAATAAGATATTACCATATCACAATAATCATTTATTGTAATTTTAGCCACATATAAAAATTGCATGCATTTCATACTTCATCAGTACCCCATACATTGTATTATATTCTGTCTACAAAGACATTTTCTTCTGATTGGCACAACATATTATAAACAAAAAAACATATATAAACAAAAAAAATATCAGTCACCATGAAATATATAATACTCATTAAGTA
Source organism: Mimoniades ocyalus (assembly GCA_018245615.1). Classification (NCBI taxonomy): domain Eukaryota; kingdom Metazoa; phylum Arthropoda; class Insecta; order Lepidoptera; family Hesperiidae; genus Mimoniades; species Mimoniades ocyalus. The sequence goes on along the minus strand of DWDV01003072.1, from coordinate 10,179 downwards.
TATTTGTAAAAAGTACAAATGAAATGTAATTGTTGCCTTCATTTAAACTTTTCCAAGCATACATTTAAAAGCACAAAATTGTTTTACATAGCCAAAATACCATTACAAAAATACAAGTATCATGTGCTCAAAATGGTTATAATAAATAATACACAATAGCTAACCACAACATTAATTGTTCAAATAAGAAAATTGACTTAGATTCATAGCTGTAAAACTAGTCCTGCTGCAGAAATGTTGTCTCCAGCACCAGCGGTCAATTGTGCTTCTGTGCAGATGAGCACTGGAGCCACACATATCTCTACATCATCTCCATCCACCACCTCGTTCCAGCATGCTACTGGTTTTGTTGGCTCAAAGAATACCCTACTGTTATTGTCATTGTCAGTGGTTGTTGAAAAACTATCATCTAACAATAATTTAGCTTTTTGAATTTCAATATTCTTGCTATCACATACATATCTGTGTGCTGTCAGTGATGCTTTCGCTGTCGCTGCTTCAGTCCTTTTCCAATCAGAGTTTTTGACTGTTAATATTGCTTGATAGGCTAATGTGTGAACATGGATCCTAGTAATTTTTCGAATGCTTCTATGGTCTTTGTTCTTCTGCCTAACGAGCTGGAATATATTGCGCATTTGATCCAAAGCGGTAGCAATCCTTGGATTTGAATCTGCTACAACTACCACCTTTCCTTGTTCAAGAATGCTATTAAGATTAGAAAGTTCTTGTTCATTCATACCCACAGAATCAACATAAGGCAACACCTTAGTAGTGAGATGTTGAAGCAATTCCAGGTCTACATAGCTTGCCATCTCAAAATGTGCTAATGTATTATTTGACAGTGATAAGATTTGTTCCTTCACCAAGTCCAGTCTTTCAGCTCTCAAGTCTGTAATGACATGAGTTAATATTACGTAAATATTGCAGGAATTATCACAAATTCAGGTATGCGCAACAACACATAAAAACATATAATTATCATTTTTGTGTAAAGTTAACTTAATATTATATTACATTAATAAGAATACTGAAATATCTGTATACTATAAAAAGAAATATTTCTACAATATTATAAATATTTAAAAACTAATATATAAACTAAAGGAATTATTTCTGTACTATAAATATAATTTACTAGGAAATATATCTATACTATAAATATGTAGAAACTAATATAGAAACTAAAGGAAATATTTTTATACTATAAATATAATATAATAGGAAATATATCTATACTATAAATATATAAAAACTAATATATAAACTAAAGGAAATATTTCTATACTATAAATATAATTTACTAGGAAATGTATCGAAACTATAAATATGTAAAAACTAATATATAAACTAATGGAAATATTTCAATACTATAAATATAATATAATAGGAAATATATTTATACTATAAATATATAGAAACTATAAAAGGCTGTAGAGACTGCTTAAATCATCACAAAGAACACATGCTATTGAATGTTTTTAAATGTGTGATTTTGAATATGGGGTGAAATATTGTATAGAAATTATTTAATAGTCCATATTAATTCTTAGATAGTGATTAGTTTAAAACACATTCCCATGCCACTTAATTGATTATTTAATGCTAAGCCAATTATTTAAAACAGTAAGAAAATACTTAAATTATTTTATTATTTAACTTTAAATACATAATTATATTACCTCTCCCATCCTGTTTGAATGGAAAGTTATCCATCATCTGCAAGCCACTAATGACTAATAAGTGTGGGTCAAAAGTCTTCAAGTGCTCTCCGAGCTTCTCCAGGGAAGTGAGGAGGGGATTGTTTTCATCATTGTGCATAATGTATCTGTTGGCTCTGGGTGCTTTATAAATGCCGAACTCTGCATCAGCCTTATACTCCAATATCATATGAACGTCATCTCTTATATTATCATCATCTTCATTACCAACTATATTTATTCCCTTTGGGAGTTCACCTTTTAATTTTTCACTCATTTTAGCAGCTAACAGAACCTTCCAGCCCTCCAAGTAGAACCTTTTGGCCATAAGGGGAGCATTACCTCCAATGGCCCATCTTGTATCATGTAATTCTGTAGCCTTTGCGACTAATTCATAATAAAGTTTACTGTTGGACATATATCGCCTGAAAACATTGATTTTTACAAATGTACTATAATGTTAATAGCATTTATTTAAAATAATAATATTTAGAGAATAACAAAAACATTGCTAATGATACTGTGAAAAAGTAACAGTGTGAGAAAGACTTGTTATGCACTTGCTACAAACCAATTAGAGGATCATTAATTATTGTTCAATAGTATTTATTATAATAAGTATAGAATTACAGGCAAAATATAAAGTTAGTGAATTTTGTTTAGTAAATGAAAAAATATATATATACTGTGTTATTTATGATTGTAACACTATATTGATAGCATGCACAGTGTACAGTAAACTGTAGGTACGACATGACTATCATTGTTATACCTATGACTATTATTGTTATACCTATAGTTTCGTACTGAAAAATACATTTGATTGAAATTTAGTATTGTACACTTTAAAAATTCACATTACATTAAACTAATCACCATATATATTGTAATTGAAGTGAGCAGTTACTTTATCACAATGCAGATATTTAGGTTATTAAGAGTTCTCTAAAGGAGTGTGAAGTCACTCAACCCGCACTTGGACTGTGTAACAGACTATGGCGTTAACGTTCTCATTCCGGGAGCAGACTCACGTCCAGTAGGGAAACGATAAAAAGGGTCCTAAAAAAATAGTTTTTGAGATTACTTACTCTGCTGCTGCTCCATGTTTGAAAAAGTATGCGAAACTCTTCAAAAACTCCTGCATATTTGCGATTTCGTTAAAATGTTCTGGGTTTCCTTTCAGTTCTCGGTAATCTAGGAGGGAAGTTGCGTTCACAAATAGGTCCTGACAAGCTCCATACCCAAGGGCCACTTTTGGCTGCAAACCTGCTTTTCCAACCTTATTGTCATTCTCCAGAAACAGCAGATGTTCCTTTACAGACGACAATCTCACGTCCCCCATTTCAATTTTACGATAATACACCGCGTAAAATACTACACAAAAAGACAAAATTGTACCCAACGTCATTGAACGCCACGCCATTTCTATGTATGTATCTTATAATGAATGGTTATAAACTGGAATGCATAGATGAAAGTACTTTTGAAAATATCCACGTCACCTCATTTTATAAAAGTGTGTAAATATTAAGTTGGATTAACAATAACGAATGACATACAGCCATTAACCGACTCATTTAATTCAACGTCAAATTGACACCCGACCCGCGATGTGGCACTTGGCATCCACTGTAACGTTCGGAAATATTTTTGTTATAGTACTATATACTTTTAATTATAGTACTATATACTTTACACCAGATGTCATAGACCTATACTATAATAGGGGTTGAGCTTATTTATACAATACATACACTGGGAACGAACCCAACCACTTCGTGTTCCTACTGGGAATTTTAAGTTGGCAACAATAGCTTTACCCGCACGGAGATTGAACTCAGGCCTTCTATCTCAGTAGTCATGCTTGCAAAGAAAGACCAACGATCAACGACGCTACTAGTAAGTTTTAGTAGGTTGTTAAGCGGATATTAAATGTAGGGGCTGGTTTGTGGATAAACAATTGAAAGTTATGAATAATTAAGCGTCTTTAATATGTGCTATATAAACATGATATAAAACATAATTGCATAGTAAATTGCAAGACATGATAAAAAGATCAATTTCGTAATTATAATTATTTTATTAGATAAAGAAACAATAATTTCATGTTAGTAATGTACTTCAACATTTAATTCTAGTCGCTCAATATATTTAATGATTCATATGTATCCTAAAGCCTATTGAGACATTTTTAGGCAAATATACATCAGTCATCTAGGTATTCAAAAGGTTCTGGGGGCTCAGGCTCCTTTTCTTCTTCGGTCTTCGGACCAAATGCTGCTACAGGCTCGACAAGAACTTGTTCTCCATCTCCAGAATGATTAAGCATTACAATGCCACCAATTGTAATGTCTTTTAAAGGTGTAAATCCAGAACCATCTACGATAGTGATATTCTTTAATTGTTGCCTCATTACTCTAACAGGATTAGTGAGGATTTCAAAGTTAGGTTCAGGCTCTTTTTTCTCTTTTGTTTCTTTTTCAGCTTCTCCTTCTTTCTCCTCTTTTTTGCCATCTTTTGAGGTTCCAGAATCTTTATCAGATTTTCCATGAACTGTAATGTTCGGATTCGGAGACTTAGTTGGTTTCTTTTCTTCCTCATCAACGTCCATTTTAGATGTTAGTGCTGATAGTACACTACTCGCTGATCCGTCAGTGCCATGAGCGCGTCTGCGCGCTCTAGCTGCAGCAATACTCAGTACTGCAGTAGTGACTCGCTCCCTTTCCTCACGTTTCTTTTCTTCCAATGGGGCTGGGTAAGCATATAGCGACGGCTTTGAATTAGATTTGATATCTAATTGAGGCATTTTCAAATCAGAATTTAGGGCTATAATACAGGTCGGTGTGAATGCCAGTGACAGACAATGTGCCAGCGGGAACCAATACCAATACTGTGTAAAGACCAGCATGCCAACAACCGCAAGCATGTTCATGTGGCCAGTCCTGTTTTGAAGAGAAACTGTGACGTTTCTTCCACCGGCGTCAATGATACCCTGAGCCAATATAGCGCCGAATTTGGCCATGACATCCTCATGCTTATTCGAGATGACTTGAGCGTAAAGTTGACGGAAGTACGTAACTTTAGGACAAAGAGTTTCAGTATGCTGAATCAAAATCATGGCGGAAGCAATTAAGGCGCCTTGTCTCACAAAATTAACTGGATCAAACTTGACCATCGGCTCCAATAGACCGATCGCCTCGCGATTGCCCGTGCCCGCACATGCGATACCAAGTGCCATAGCTGCACCATAACGAACATGCGGATTATACGATTCAGCCAATAGGGATACCACGGATGGGCACTGCTCGGGAGTTCTAAATAATAAAAATCCAAGGGCTGTAACAGCCGCGCGTCGTACGTCATCATTGACGTCAGAAACAGCGACATGAAGTAAAGTACGGATCGAGTCATTGTTACCCGTACCACAGTACGCCGTAGCAATGGTATAACAGCCAGCGCGCCGCAACAAAGGATCTTTGTCTCTCAACAATTGCTGAACAAGTACATCAGCTTCCTCAAGTCTTCCATACATTGTAAAAGCAATACCGACAGCTAAACCTCGTAAGATTTTCTCGTGCTGTGTTTCTTGAGCGTAAGCAACCATGTCTTCAATAGCAGCTGCGTGTCTCGATCCCAACATGACCATTCCCATTGCAATGCCGGCCGCTTCGCCTGTAACTGCATCATCTTGATACAAGTTAAACTTCAGCTGCTCATAAACATCCTGCCTGTGAGTGCCCATGGCAGCCAATCCTAAACCTAAACACCCGCCATGACGCACCATCTCATTTTGAGCATCTTTTAACTGGGTTAGAAGATAGTCAATGATGTTGGCGCCGTGATTGGCGTGAATTAAACCTAGTGCATATAGGCCACCTCCCTCAGAGTATCCAGATGATGGTCCTGCTTCTTTTGGCAAGTAAGACTGCATGAGAGCCAAGGATTCATTTTCGTGACCCCTGTGGATGACTCCCAATGAAGCAGTAACTGTCAACTTCGCCCAATTAGTAGCCCTAGCTAGCCATTCTAAGTTGTCCCTTAAAAATTGATCACTGGTTGTTCCTGCATGCATGAAAGCATTTGCAATTACTGTGGCAGTGTGGCATATTGAAACCCTAATAGCATCTTTAGTATTTTTCAAAATAAGCATGTCAGCATGATTAGATCTAATCAAAAATTGTAGTTGTAGTCCTATTGAAACTTCACCTCCTAAGATTGATATTAGTTTCTCAACCCTTTTTTGATGTTCCTTTTCTTCATCATTTAGACTTTCAATATCTCTTTCAGGTTTTTTGGTTTCTTCAGGAGTAGGGGCAGTCTGGTCTACCTCCATTGAGGTTTCAGGGAATGGTCCACCTTGAGGTTGAGGTTTACCACCCAAGGCACTCGGGATTGGTGCCGTTACTCTTAGGGCTTGCAAAATCCTTCCCAAAAATTGTTGTGTAGCTGAATCATACAAATCAAAGGCAATTTGGTAAGCCATGAGGACAGATTCTTGAGGTCCATGAGTTAACTTATCAAGTATCTCTGCTACAGATAAGGGGTCTTCAAGGAATATAAGACACTGACACATGTTTACATAATCTGGGATATTAAGTCCTCTGTAAAGGCCTACTAATGACCTCAATACAGTACTACGGAAGCCCCGGTTCTGGAGAAGACTCATAGCAACTGTGAAGGCATACATGAGCATTCCTGAAACAAAGAGAATATTGACATAAAATATGAGTAAAACATTTGAATGACATGAAATTCAGTAACATTATAGACTGGTATATAATGTATGCGAATAAAGACTAGCATATGTTTTCATTAACAACAGATGAATATAAAAAAAACACCTACTTCAGCAATTCGCCGAATCAATACTGAGACCAAAAGACACATACAATGTGACTAATGTTAAAGACTAGTTAATGAGTATGAAGTTGTAATAAAAAAAAAAATGTCTTAATGAAAAAAATACTAGTTAACGAGTGTCATTATTGCTAAACTTTTCAATATTGCAAAAGGCATACCTTATATACTATAAAATGGGTGATACAATATACTTTATTGTACACTTGCCTATTTCCATGCACTAAGCAAACTTCAGACTCAGAGAAACATTTCTACTGAAGAATCTTTGATTCTTTGAATTAAAATTTGAATTGAGCAGTCACATTTGCAACAACTAACCAACATGTCCATCATATTTACCCATACTTGGAATTAACAAGAACCATTATTTAATTAGGTGGAATTTAAAATGATCAAGTAATTCAATTGTGATAAATGATTTTATATTATATGGAACTTTTGCAAATATTTCATTACATCACAGTATCACATGTTATTTCGTATGGCTCGTAACCAGCATCTGTTATTTAGTATGACTGTAAGACAATTTACAGTTATAACTTAAGAGTAACTATATAACTTAACTAGATTCAAGTGCTTCATATTATGGGTTTAGGATGTTTTTCATTATCCATAATGCAGCAGAATAATAATAATATCTGTGACCCTGTGCCAAGATACAGAGTAACATAACAGGTGTAAAGCTGGCTAGGGCAGATTACTGTTTGGGGTGGTCTCTCTAGGTGCAGCGAGATGCTCTGGCCACTTATGGGCAGCAGTGAAGGTGGTGCAAAAACCTGTGCTCTGCAATCTCCAACCCACATGCCCTGTATGGGTCTATGGGCAAAATGGGCAAAATTGGGATGCCAATGTCCAGCAGTGGACTTCAATAGGATGATGATAATTTGTTTTACATTAAATACTGTTTTGTTATGTTATATCTATGTATGTTTGTTTGTGGTTTATTCATGTAATTGACACAATTAGAAGTAATACAAAGAAAAACTTAACATAAATTTTGATGGCAAGAAATAGCACTCAAAGTGACTAAAAAAATTACATAGCTTCACCAAACTTCAGAAAAAGACCATGCACACAGAAAAAGACCAAGCAACCTTGGATGGATAGCTGTTTAATTAAACGCTTTTGAGATATTATTCGGTGTATTTGTACATAGTACTGGATTATATGAAATGATTCAAACGAAAATATACAACATGTCACTGAACAGCATGCAATACCATTTTTGTAACACTTTCAAGTTAACTATTTGATTAGCAGTTTGTAATAATAAACATAATACTTGTATACCTTGAATGTCATCCGATTTCATAATGGATTCTTCGAAGACGTCCATGCGACGGGTTTCGAGGGCCAGACCCAGCGCCTGCCGATATTGGCCGTCTTCCAGACACCGCTGGAACATGCGATTCACGATAGCCTCCAGACGAGGATCGATAGTCTCTGACGAGTGATCAATGAACAAAGCCTTTCGCTTTTCAGTGTAGAAGTCGATAGCTTTAGCAATTGTCGTGTCAATATATTCGTTCCTTGCGTTCACGTCGAACAAATCACCAGCTCCCAGTGCGTAAGTCAATGAGTCCTCAAATGCACCCAAGTGATAGTACACTTTACTGGCGACCAGGGCAGCAAGCTGATGTTGCGAAAAAACTTTATCTTCGTGTAAAATTTCAATCTTTTCGATCGATTCAGATATCTCCGGCCAGAACTCGTCAACGATGTTGTCCAGCCTCTTCAAAGCGAACTCCTTCACTTCGTGCATAGGCTCATCCAGCAGGGATATTATCCCCGCGGCCGATGTGATATTCATTTTTATTTATTTAAATTTCTTTTAATTGGAATCAAATATTCACCGACGATTTATATTAGAATCTTTGTTGAACTAGTACAAATCACAAAACGGAGTTCACGATGATATGACAAATTCGTTTTGGCCATAAACTTATACGAGTCTATTCGCTGAAATAAAATGATAATTCCTTACAAAAATATCGTCCAATCCACAGAAATCACTCTGTGTTAGTCTACCGCTGATTGGTTAAAATTTACAATTTCTACAATAAAATTGTAATCTAAAGCGTACATCCTTCTATAAACCATAAGCAATATGGTACGTTCAAAATACAAATGCGAACACCAATCTTTCATTAAATTTACCACTCGTGCATAATAGGTACCAAATGTGTGTTTTTATATTAAACGCCAAGAATAATGAATTATGTCTTTGTAGAAAACAGTTTATTTATACATTTAAACGATATTAAATTTTAATATTATTGGACCGTCAAAGAGACTGTATACATAATAGTGAACGTTACCTGTACCTGTCCTAAGCTACAGAGTTGTGAGTTGTCAATTTTGTGTCAAGAAATACCAAGTTGGTAGCTACGTAGTAGGAAACACCTGCTAAATATTGCACTAGTTAATTATTTTATTGAGACTTATTAAAATGTTGGATTTATTTAGCATCTTCAGCAAAGGAGGGATTGTGTTGTGGTGCTTCCAGAGCACAAGTGAAATTTTTTCACCCTCTGTGAATGCGTTGATACGTAGTGTTATTTTACAAGTAAGTTCATTGCCAGATAGAAGCCCTTGATGGCCTTTATAATTGGGTTTTGCGTAACAAAACGTGGCAGTGTGTTTTGTAAGACCTTAACCTTCCGATACGGTATCCTAATAGTTTTTACAAGTGTAAAAAATATGTAAAAAACTGGTTATTTTACTAACATATGTTTTCTTATTTTTTTCAATTTTAGGAGCGTTCTGGAAATAATTCGTTTAACCACAACGCATTAACGCTTCAGTATAAGCTAGATAATGAATTCGAGCTGGTGTTTGTGGTCGCTTACCAGCGAATCTTGCAGTTATCATACGTGGATAAGTTCCTCAATGATGTGCACCTGGAGTTTAGAGATAAGTACAAGAACGATCTTCAAAGCGGCCGGTATATCATTGATTTCGACTTCAAAACTTCATTTGATAATATCCTGAAGCAATCAGAACAGTGGGGTATGTTCTTTATTTTATGAATCATAAGCCCACTTGTATATGTGTGTGTGATAATAATTTGTTTCCCTATCCACCTGCGGGTCTTTTTCCATCTGTTGTTTTATATACAGTAGAAGCTCTATAAGTTGAACTTCAAGGGAGACTACAAAAAATTTGACTTATAGAGTCTTCGACTTATCAAGGTTTTCAGCTTAAGCAGATTTTGATTTGACATAAAGAGGTTAAGATTCATTCTTACTAATTTTGAGTTAGAGAGGTGAAATAAATAGAAATTCAAGTTACAAAGGTAACAAACATATTTTAATTTATTATTAATGAATTAAATTATTGTTTTAAAATATCCTTACAATATAAAACAAAAAAGCAAGCACATGTTAACGTAAGTCATAAATTCCTTAAATGGTAATCCTATTTATTGTATACTCCCAAATTGTTTTCTAACAAAGAATGGTGTACTTACAATGACTGCAAATTCTTAAAGTTGGTTGAGTTGTAAAGGTTGTAAAATAAAACAGTGTCATATTCGAGATACAGAGGCAGTGTTACCAACCCTACTGTTTTAACAGTAGATTTGCTGTTTTAACACTTGTATCAATGTTTTCTGTTTCATTAA
>DWDV01003071.1:0-10913 GCA_018245615.1 Mimoniades ocyalus | reverse complement strand
GTTCTCCCAAAGGAGTGGACAGAGTAGTGGACACAAGGCCAGACTGTGTGCAATTTCAAGTTAGAAAATATAATATCTTGCTCGAACAAGGTACCGAAGTGAAGACCAGCTCAGTAATCGCGCTTGCAACGACCTCAACCGACGGAGCCGTCTCATAAAGATAGACAGAGCTGCCGGTCGCCGCCGGCTGCGATCCTGACCTATTTATTTCGTTTCTGTTATGTTCGTCATAGTCTAGTGAGTAACACTTCCTCGTCCAGTGGAGGCACATGCAATACCTATAATGCAGGAGGACACGTGTGGATGGTTTGCGCATGTAGGCTCGTGGCGCCACACATATTTCCTGACATTGTCTAATTGACGTTCGCAATGTGTGGCCACGGCGCTAAATCTAACCTTTAGGTAGGCAGAGAACACCTAGTGCCAAATATCTTACTCCGCCCCGACACGGAATTTATGAACGACTTTTTTGCTCAATGCTGCTTAATTATTACAAATAACTAATTTTTGATATTGCGAAAAATTTACCGAATAATTTATTTACATTTACCGTCATTTAAATGTTCCAGCGGAGTAACGTGGCAGCCTCGTTGGTCGCATGGTTGCAAGCGCTATTGCCGATGGAAAGGTCCTGGGTTAAAATCCCGAGTCAGACACTGATTAATTTTTCTAACTTATTTTTTCTGGTACAGGCTCGGGGTCTGAGTATGTATACGATAAATTCCAATTAACTCAGCATCTATTCCATAGTGAGACGTAAACGTAACTGGTGAAAAGTGGGAGAATACTACACTCCTCTGCCTTCCTCTTTGGGGATTACAGGCGTGATGTATCAGGCGTGATGATCTATCTAGCTAACATATCATTATAATTAACATTATTATGATACGTTAACGTTTCTGTATCGTTTGGTTGATCATCATTAAATGAATATGTGACAAGTGGATGCGCAGGTCATGTGTAATAGCGCACATACCGCAGACAAGATGTCCTTCATTTGTAGACTTCTATCTGTTGATCTATACTTACCCGAAAAGAAGAATGTTCTAAATGACAATGAGTATCGTGCAAGAATTGTTTGCTGTAACATGTAATGTACATTTTATCAATACAATAGCATTAGGGGATCAGCAAGCTGGCTCGGGAGGAGTTTAAACGAATGTCCAGCTCGTGGAGTACCTGCTCGGTCTATTATAACTGCCGACGACAAGACTACCATTATTTATGTAACTAACTTTGGGAATCGAATCTAGGACCTTTCGATCAGCTGTCGCGCTTACAACCACTTCATCGACGAGACAGTCATTGATAACATTGATGATGATAATAATGATTGAAATTCTGAAGGCTGCAGTGAACAATGCTCTGTGACTCCCTAGTAGCATCTCTATTAGGCAGTGGTTGAAGGTACACTGGAAGTACCGCCGCTGGCGCACGGTACAGTGTCGGGTTATGTTAGTGTCGCCATCTGTTGGCGAATAGGAAAAGTACATAAAGTGACATGTTTATTCAGTTGCCGTTTATTCAGTTATATGAAAATATGATTATTTGCTTATCATGTACAGGGGACTGCTCCGGAATATGCGGCATCCGAGATCAATAGGTATACAAAAACAAGAATTTGTCGGTAATATACATATATTAAAGGTCAAATTATTATGTGACATATATTTGTAAAGTTAACATAGCAATAAAATAACAGCAGCTCATCGAACACGCAGCTATATAGAACGGATCCCGTACACTGATCGGACACGGGCCGTTGTCGAGTGGCTGCGGCCTGCATCGCTGTGTCCACCGCACTCGACAGGCGAGGCACGAGTGCAGGCAGGGCCGCTATCTCAGGCTAGCAGCTCGACAGACACTGGGTCCCCAAGCGGTTCTATGTACATAGGTACCTGTTATGGTAATGGATTGAGGTAGCGGCGCCGACCGAGTGTTGCCGTCGGCGACGCGGGCACGAGCACCGACAAGTACGAGTGTGCTTCGTCTTCACATCAATGCTCTGGCGACCTGAGCACTTGAGTAGGCCCAGCTGCGGATGCACCGAACAGTAGACGTCCACGTCTCCACGTCACGTGTCCAGCAAGGGAACGATGAAAGGTTGATGATGACAAACAAAGCACATGACGTGGCCAGGCGTTACCAGGCGTGGCCAGGCGTGGCCAGGCGTGGCCAGGCGTTGCTAGGCGTGGCCAGGCGTGGCCAGGCGTGGCCAGACGTGGCCAGGCGTGGCCAGGCTGTTCACGATAATTATAGGAACACAACAGACACGTGTGCGGCGCCCACAGACACGAGTACTTATTTAACTCGTTAGAAATAGAAAATCTTTATTCCAACAGTAATACAAAGTTTCACTTATAATTATCAGTATAAAAAATGGAAACCATTCATTAGGTATTACGATGGAAAGGGTTCACACTTAGTGTTTGCCGTTGGCAGGGACGAGTACGCATTGCCCACGACTACTAATTTTTAGCGAGGGCCACTTTTATCGTGTAGACGGTGACGTCACGCCCGTATTTCCCCGAAGGTGTAAGCAGAGGAGTATAGTACACTCCCATGAAACATTCATTGATTTTCAAATTAAAACAATATAATCTACATGAATGTCACGAGGAACTGATTACTGTAAGCCGCAAAGTTCGTGTTCCATCATCTTTATAGGTTTATGCATGTCTAGGTGTGTTACGGAGCAGATTTTACGAATGCTTACAGATTTTGTAATATGGCTTCAATGTGCCCGTGCGTAGTACAATGTTCTTTGTTATTCCGCCCGGCCGTTCATTCTACCAACACCTATCTTCCATAAAATATATCACTCAGCTAAATTACCAGCTTTACGTGTGATAGTGTCATTTTACTTACGAATATTGATGGATCCATTGATGTATATATAATTTTGTAAAGTATGTACTTATACTATGACTCATTTTCGTGTTTTATTTTAAAACTTTGTACCCCTAATCTTATTGTATGTGCTTCTTACTCCATAAAAAGGTTGTCTAACAAATGTCTCTATTTGTGTGTTCCTTATATTCAGTATTTTATAATGGTCTGCACAATAAGGTATTAATATTCTAATATTGTACAAAAACACATCCAAAACAAAACGAATTGTACAATCTTTACACGTGTAAAGTGGCCAGTGGTCGAAATCAGTCGTATCATGATAGTGGTTTAAATTATTTTGGTTGGAGTTTCCAAAAATATAGCAGATTCCATGTGGTACAGATGCGCAGATATGTTTGATGAGAATGATGAGAAAGATGATGAATGAGGGTGTTGCTATTAGTGAGTGGCGTATTCGATGACTATAATATTAAACGTAAAAAACAATAGTTTAACATCACACGACATCACGCCTGTAATGCCGAAGAGGTAGGAAGAGAAGTGCAGTACACTCCCAAGTTTCACTAGTTACGTTTATCAAATGTGACGATTATTAATTCAAATTTGGACACCATACCAGCACTCAATCTCAATATCCGCTCACTATAAACCAAATATAGTATCATATTCAATCAATATTAGACATACCCAAAATCTGAACAAAGTGGACGCTGGAACGAGCGTGCAAATCCAATTCCACTTGATACTTGATAACTCAAATTCTTCTTGAAACCTAACCACGTTTTACGCAAGCATGGCCGCGTTTTACGTAAACGTAAATACTTGTTGTTAGCTCAGAAAGGTTCGCCTTCGATGTGTTAATAATGTACGTGCGGAGATAAAGTCTAGATATATAGCGGTTGGATAGGGAAGTCGTTGCGAATCCAACCTAAGTATTTAACACCAAATACATATTTTTTTATGTACGATTTATTAAATGTATAATATTTATATCTATATTTTCAAATATTTATTATTATACACAGATTGAAATAACAGTATTGTGTCTTAGAAACAATATATTGAACCAATTTCTCTAGTTAGAGTTAATTATAACTTGTGTACCTACTTCAACATGTTTGCTGCGGTATTGTTCCAGCGATGCGGTACATCGTAAATTGCATCGATGCGAACCCAATAGAGCAATGCGGTTGGAAAATTAACGTTATATTTAAAAGAGAAATAATTTACTTTTTAAATATTTTGTTTGTGTAATTCTGGTGCACCGGGTCATGAAGAAAAAAAAGATTGGACACGATTATTGACTACTTATTTTAGCTTAGAATTCAGCCTCCCACTCTGGAACTCCTAGATTCATATCCGGGCTTGCGTTTCTATACAAAAAATTATGTGCATTTTAAAAGAATAACCACACTGTACATCTGCGCACCTTAGAATTTTCCTTAACGTTCTTTAATACATATCAAGTCTAGCAGCCGGCGCTTGGCTAGCGCGATAGACGGGACCTTAACCCTTCTCCTTTCAGAGACCTAACCCATGTCCAGTGAACAATAAAAGGTTAATTACGAGGGTAGCCTATTATAAACAAATAAATTATACGCCAATTTTGCGGCACTAGCAATGTGGTGCTAAGTTTTCATTGAGGTCTATTTGTAAGCATAAAATAAACTCTATCAACTCAAATAGAATTGTAGTTAGACAAATAACTTTAAAATTCAAGTTGGATGACAATAACGTTGCATCAGAAATAAAACCATACATCTACCATTGTAACATTTAAAGTAGTTATTTAACTATATATCTATTACAAATAGTATACATTATGTTGTCAAACGATAAATATAAATACGATGTAAAATATTAACCATTAGCCGTAGAGTCAACGTGTACATTTCCATTTATGCTATCAAGATGAATGAATGTTACTGATACTAATGTTCATTCAATTAAATCCAATTAAAACACTGCATACCCTATGTTTTGGTATAGTGCTGTTCGCGACACATGTCCTTCGTATAGGACGGTAAACATTGATCATATAAATTACGCGGGGTGTTTGTCCACAGTCACAAAGGCGAGTCGAGTCACCCGTACCAGTCACCGGGCATTGTGCTTGGACAATACCTGTCGCCGCTGTGTATCGCAAGGGTAACAATGTTACTTACTTCGACGGAGTTCGTTAGTAAAACTCTCGCTTTGATGCAACTCTGACAATTTAATTGTTCAATCTTAAAATTAAGTACCTACTACATACATGTGTAATGAATATGAACCAAATGAAGAATTAAATATTTATTTGTATTGAAGAATTGAAGTATTATTATGTATTTATGCATTCATAGCTTGAATGTATACATAATGTACATGAAATAACAATAAATATGAGGAGGATGAAATTGATTGATGCGTAACTATTCATTGCGGAAGTCTGGTCTTTTCATATGTTCCTCTGTTTGTTTTATTGTTTTTTTTAGTTGCGGTTGTAATTTGCTTGCGGTTGTAATATGTATTAATCAATCTTTAAAAATGCATTAGGGTAGATGACTAATACAGGCAGAAATTTACTTGGTATTCGCAATGAATACGTTTTCCTTACTGCTATTTGACTCCGCCTACCAATACGTAGAGTGCGGACAGTAACTTGGCTGACTTGTTGGCTGACTGGTTGGCTAACTAGTTGGGTACTTGATTGGTAGACTGGTCGGCTGAATAGTCCGTAGTTGGCAAGAATTTAGTTCTAATCGTACGTAAATCAGACAATTTACTTTGAGATTTCTGGCACTATACATATCGACGTAAGAAAGTGATCTTGTCGTATCTCGAAAAAATGCGAATATGAGTTATATACATCAACCAATGCAGTATTTTTTTCTGATTCGAATGATGTATATAACTCATATTTGCATTTTTTCGAGATATGACAAGATCGCTTTCCAGCGTCGATATGTATAAATTAAAATTCATAATAGATGGCTTCTATGAACCCCTATAATGTTGTATCAATTTGAGCTTCATGTAAATTGATTGACGGACGATTCATGTAAATTGATTGTTTGATGCCCCAAAAAACCAGCAAATATATCAACATATAAGGAGCAAAATTTATGTAATTAATCTGTGTCCATTTTATTATTAGTATTTTATCGTTTTTCTATATGGTTTCCGACTGTTAGGTATGTGTTATGGTAGATTGAAGGTATATTTAAGTAAAAAAATAAAAAAACTAACATTAAAATTATTTGCGAAAGTGAATCTTGAAAGTCTATTCCACCGACAAAATTTTACATTTAAAATCTACTTACTATCACGACGATTGACACGATAGTGACTTTAAAAAAACGCTTATATGAGGAAACTCTCCTTAGAATGTGTTTGTTGTCTATACATACTACTGTCTTTACATACTAATAAGCTGATGCATTCGAGATGTAAAAATTTTACACGGGGATACGTCCTGTTGCTTTTAACCATTTATAATGTCAGCGTATCTCCATTATAAAAATGTAGTTGCAGTGCCAGTTGCGACTTAAACAATCCAGTGAAATCAATCAATGTGAATTAGAGATTGATTACTTTGAACTATTTAATATTCAATTAATGTCACAAATTTTTCGGGTTAATGGATTAATGTACCTAATGACGAGAGCAAAACAATTTAGATTCTGCTAGATAATCCTTCCTAGATAATCCTTCAAAATAACACTCTAATAAATTAAAATTATTATAGCCATTACTTATTAGGCGTGAAGTTTTCCGTTTACGTAACGAAAACTTCTCACTTTCCCGATGTCTGTTTGTAAGGAGATTTAGGGTTATAACAATTAGTCGTAGCGCTGAAGTGTTGGTAAAAGCTTTCACAGAACGCTTACTATTAGGCCTAAATAATAATATCACGATCATATTTCTCCTACGGGGTAGGTAGGTGGGTAGAACTCCCATCACTTGTATGTTCCCAATTAAGATTCGTATGAGTGAATATGTTCATCCTATATATTTTGTTACATTTACATTATAAGGAGTGTAAACTACAGTTTTCTAAATGTAAGATGATTTTTTAAACACTTACGTTAACTAGCATTGCCCGCGTTCTTACTGCGTGTAAACTATTTAATTGTTAAGTCGTGCTTAAATGTAGCCATAACAAAATGTAGCTAGCTTGACACTTTATCGCACACTGCTTACTATGATAACAACGTTAATAATACTCTTTTATGTACATATATTCGAAAATTGGCATGAATGCTACTTGATGTTACATATCAATGTACGTCCCGTGCGCCCGGTTATCACCCACTTCCAAACAGAATATCAACAAGAATACTAGCTTTTCGATACTTCAAAAATACGTATACAAGTTCAACATGTTTACTATTAATGTCCATCACTAGCCAGTCTGCAAACAGCAAAATTAACTATAACTAACAAGGATTTCATTCTGTAACATAATCAATAAAAAAAGTATTTTATTACGCGAACAAGCTGACGGTGGTTGCTTTATCCTTAGTCAACATAGCCAACGGTTCTTAGCGTTTTCATAGTAGATCGCGTAATTTTTGGTAAGACGCTGTACGAAGCTAAGTGGACTACTTTTGAGTGAAAAGCAAAGCAGCCACTAGCACCCACTTAGCAAAGCACTATTTGCGATAAAAACATATATTTGGGCTAAGCTAACAGAATTAATAATGTAGGATTTTTCGTCATATAAAAGGAGGAAAAAATCTAGATTGATGAGAACGTATGTATGTAAGACTAGTCGATGTGCGGCGGAATACGTGATTGGAATGAATTGTTAGATGTCTCTCACGAAAGCGTGATCGCAATAGAATGAGATAGAATTCTTTGAATTTAGATAATGTTTTCAGACATTGTAGGTATAAGAGGAGGTCGAATGTATAAATAATTTAACGTTAATATACACCTGTAATCCCCGAACAGATAGGCAAACGATTATATTATTCTTTCATCTCAAGTTTAACCAGTTACATTTATGTTCCACCACGGAATAGAAGGTGAGACTGTTGCCATACCTCGTTCACAAATCCAGATTTCGAGCTATAACTGGAAATCTCATGTTAGGAAAACGCAAATTTGCTTGACCTGACGATCGAACCTAGGACGTAGAAACACTTAGATTACACGTGCTCATATTCACACCAGTTGAAAACGATCAGCTTGCAACTTCGTTCCTGCCACCGATTCACAAGCTATAAGAATATAGACGGATTTCGGAAACCATTTTTCCCGAGAGAACACCTCTGTCAAACAGTAAAACGTGCTTATTTTTTCGTTCTATTTGTAGTGCACTCAGGTCAAAGATAGTGTTTTTTGGTCATTTCGAAAATATTATTCACAATACATTATTACAAAGCAATCAACACTGAATTTATGCTGCAAGCTCGATTAGTGCGAAATGTGTACTTTTGCCCGTTGGTTATTCACTGGTGTTTGATATGCCTTTCCTTTGTTAGACCTTCCCACCCGTCCGTCCGGCCTTTGTTCAGTCCGCTATTTGCGTTTCACTTTGCCAGTGCCGCCCTTGGTCTAAGTTACAGACTGAACATTCGACCGAAGTAGAAATGTCCCGATGAAAAAGTATAATCGTCACGTGAAACTGGACACTTACATAAATTTTTAGTTAGGCCCCTACACTTTTGTGACGCTAATTTATCGACATAAATAAAAAAATACTGAATTAATTAACTTTGGAATATAAATTAAAGGATAGAATGATTTTTTTAAGATGAAAAGGTAGATAAAAACGTTAAAAAAGTATATGACAGTGTATGAAGACCAAAATCATGAGTATATCACGATCATGAGTTAGCGAGTAATATTTCTAGACTAGTATAAAATCATTCATTATTCAGCAACATTGATAACAAAATTGATATTATTACACGCACAAAATACAACTGTCATGACATCAACGTCACACAAACATTATGAAAGCGTAAATGCCATTTCTATTGGATGTAGTCTGTGGTAGAACATTAATTTTGTTCGATGTCTGTCAACAGCGAATTAATCTTCCCCTATTTATTGTAGTATGAAAGAGTGTAGGCAGCTTTTGTGTTTTAGAAACTGATATTTTGTATGAGTTATGTTATGGGCTTAATTCTCTTTGTAATGTCTGGTTTATTGTTGTAATATTTATAGAAAGGCAATGTAGGCAAAGAGAAACATTAGACGTATTTACAGTTCGTGCCTTCCATTTATTGTTCTTTATGATTTCCTGGTTTATGGTGAACAAAATATACTGGAAACATAAAATGTTATAGGCCATTATTTTTCTTACAGACATGGCGGCATACAGAACCGAGAGAGCTGAAGTTAATCATATATCATTAATGTAATTTCTTTTGGAGTAGGTATTTGATATTTCGAAAGAATTCTACGTAGGTACTAATGGATTGGTGATGTCGGCATGTTAAAAACGATATGCTGGTTATAGTAAAACACAGGGCCTATTTTTGAGGCTTTGATTCTACCCGATTTTGACGTTTAGGTTGTATTAGAGGAGTAGAATGTTCATCAATATATATGGACGTAGTCAGTGTATTGCTTCTTTTCGCTATTTTAACGCGATTTATAAACAAAATAACCCTAAAATACAGTAACAACATGGTTGACAAAATAAAACGTTGTGACGAATAAAAATCAAATAATTAAAATAGATATATTTTGATCAAAAGGGAAGGAGAATATAAAAATAAATTATTACTCATCCTTATTTTTCTATTTCCCTTCCTAGTGTATTATATTACATTGGACGGAAATAGGTCAAAAGAAGACGGAGTCACGCAGTCATTTGTAGTTTCTGGCTGTCCTCATGCTTTTCTTTTCTTTTTTTACAGGATTCGCTCGAAGAAAAAAAATCATAGAATTATTAGTTATAATAAATAATGAGGTCTTTTTTTGCGTAATAAATATTTGAAATGCATACTTAGTTGAATCTATACTTAATAATCTCCACGTAGAAATAAGCAATGGATATGATAAAGAAGGTAGGTAAGGTATTACAAATATGTACGTTGGTACTGGACGGGTTGTATCTATAAATACGTTTGTCAGTACTAAATACCTACTAGATATACGTAGATACGTAAGTACACGGTGTAAGCACAAATATGAGTATATGCAAGTATTATACAAGTTAACAATGAAAAAGAAGACAGTAACTTGTGAAAAAATATGAATCTATCAGCTGTGTTATATAGAAATGCTAAGTTACGATTTATTCTACGAAATGCTATTGAGCCAGATTCACAAAAATGTACGTGATTTCAAGAGCAACGAACTTCGTTTGCTTAAAGATTGGAAATTGTCTATGAGGTTTAATAACCTTTTAATATCACACAGTTGCATGCCAGTTTGCTATTTGGATTATGTTAAACGTTTTTTGAATGGTTATAACAGTCTAGTTAACGCAGTAATAAATACCAATCGGTTCAATAATACTATATCTGTTTATTACATGCCCAATCCACTTTCCGAACATAAATTATTCGCGCTCGTAAAATGTAATTTATCGTGCTCGTAAGAAGATTTGTCTAAACTCGACGCACAGAGGCACAAGAATTCTCACTGAAGATGTTAAACGTAAGCTTGGAGATATTTGTCGGCGTTTGAATTATTTGATGGCGTATGCATTAGGGTCACGTAGTGGAGAATGCTTCGAGTGTTCATTTGATACGAAAATCTTTAGGGGTAAAGGCTGTAAAAAACCTTAATCTTTCCGTAGAAATTAATCTGGAAATAGGCATAGAATCTAATGGGAGAATAGGAAAAAATAAAAATTTAAACGAAAAAACATGATAAACAAAAGCGAAGCGTTGGATAAATAAGCCATTATATTTATACTAATTTTATCTGATCTTAAAAGACATTTATGAGAAATGTAGTTATACATATGCACGTTTAATATTATATTATTATAACATTTGTTATCAATATATCATTTCAATTATATTTAAGTATACGAAAATACGTAACTTCACGCCTGTAATCCCCGAAGAGGTAGGCAGAGGAATGCAGAGCACTCCCACGTTTCACCGGTTACG
>DWDV01003070.1:0-10913 GCA_018245615.1 Mimoniades ocyalus | reverse complement strand
CGAAGTCTGGATATGTGCCCGATGCATGGCAATAGGCTCACCACCTATTCCATAGTGGGACGTAAACGTAACCGGTGTATCGTGGGAGTGTTCTGCATTCCTCTGCCTACCTCTTCGGGGATTACAGGCGTGAAGTTACGTTTTATGACGCCTATATTTCTCCGAAGGGGGAAGTGTAACACATTCCAACATGAAATATTGCCTATAAGGTGTGAGCCTCATGCCATGATTAGTTGCCATATTGTTAATATAATTATTATATCCTATGACATACGGGAAGGCCTATCTCCAGCAATACGCTGATTGATGATGATGGCGACACCACACCAGGCCCTTTGCGTGGTAGGCTGAGAATACCGAGTGCCAAATATCGCTATCCTAACAGATCTGACGTGCTTCTTCTACAGCTTTTTTAATTTAATCTTAATATTAAGAAAATAGCCAATGAGCAGCCAGCAACTGTAAATGACCAGGCCGCATATGGACTTTAAAACTAATCTCTTTAATAAATGAGGGATAAGATTTCGGTTTGTTAGTGATAGTAACATTGATTGTTAACAACACTAAGTATTATTTTCAAATAGGGCCTTAGAGCGTTAGTGTTCTAAGTTGGCTGTTGCCGCCCTAGGACGTTCTCGAGGTACCCGTTAGTATACACGCGGAACCGGTAACGTAACATTTTTGAAATTGAAAAACGATGTTTTAATAGCAATCTGTTCATCACAAAGTTCGACTGGCCCGAGATAAATGTCCCATCCGGTCCGGTGCGGTCAAGTTTTCTGTTAGGTTATGCGAAAAACCGTGAAATATTGTTTTTTAAAATAAAAATAACGAATAATTGTGTATCAGAGTATATTGAGGCTAGAACTTAATAAATAGACATGAAAAGGTAACTTCGTTTCGCATAACACACGATCGGACGAATGTGGTAGGTATATATAAAAATAAAGTATTAATGTCGAGTTATAAATTAATCAATAATAACAAATAGATAACAAAATCAAACTGTTAGCGAAAACTCGATCATTTATAGATACGAATACCTATTTTTATCGGAATTGCAACTCGAGTCCCACAACTCAAATTTACAATTCAATAGAAATTGCACAAGGCTTTGCATGCCAATACGTCCATTTCGGGCACATACTATCGACATCGCAATTGAAAGATGGATGAAATTATGCCACTACGTACTTCGCCTCGATCATCAACAGAGACTTAATAAAAATAACTTATTTCACACATTGGTAAGACGTTTTAGGACTCAAATTGTAGGTGTTAAATGTTAATAATATCATTGTACCATACATAACAATTATAGGAGTAAGGGTTTTGATAACGAGCAAATAAACCGCTAAAAATCCGTACCTAATCAATTAGAATGAACAGGACATTGAACAGCAACTGCCATACGGCCATTATTCAATCGAAACGATATGTCTCGTTCGTAGCTTCGAACTGGAGCGTAGCGATAGCTGGCTCCGCAAAAGTTGGCACGAATGGCGGCCGAGACCACTGCCAATTTCCATTAGCCCATCATCCAAAACGAAAAAAATGCATAGACGATCACTTTTTCATTCAATTAAAATTGGCTACAAACCAAAACGCTTACGCGTCGTAGGGCGGAAGGGTGAATGCCTTTCATAAACCATTTAATTTTATTCAGCGTAACAAAGGGCACGGATGGCTTTTATTCATCAAATTACAACGTTGCTCGAAGGTGCCGTATTGCATTATATAGCCCACAATTGATTATGGAATTGTTGCTAAGAACATTGAAAATCCATAAGCTTTCAATATCCCCGAGTTAACTCGGGTTTTGTTCCCAATGGCTGCTCGATCTGAATATCAAAAATGTGAAAGCGGTACTCAGTAAGCGAGACACGTATATCGGGACCCTATCACTTCGCTCTTTACTTACTTGCTGGGCGCCATCTGCACATTCTCTACCTAATCCAGTAACAAATTTGATTATGTAACAATATAGCGTTGGTTATATTATTATTTTGTTTCATACAGTTTTTTTTTTCAGATTACGTACCTACCGTACATGTGAAGTCTCAATGTAATATAATATTTAAGTATATTTGTACAAACATTTTCACCGATGATTAAATACATAAATATTCTGTAGGATTATCTACATTTATCATTTAATATAGAATGTATAACTCCTTAATAATACTTTTGGAGTAAATTATTGATTATGTAACTAATGCTAGGATGTGATAAACTCTTGACAACAGAATGTTCTAGAGACATATATCGGTTATAATTTCGGTTTACGGGTAGTTTGCTAAGAATGAAATAAACCAAGTCGATAATTTAATTTAAACAATTGAGGAATTATATTATTTTAGGATAAGATGCGCAGTGAGGATGTCGTCATACAAATTTTGTATTGATTATTTGAATCAAAATTATATCTATCCATTGTAAGAGTAAGATGTGGTGCTCAAGAAGATGGCGCGTTGGAGGACGCTCTAATGGCCTCTCGACAGGATCTCAGGGAGTGCTCCAGGTCACTTCGTTACTCGGATTGTACGGCGCGTTACGTCTTGCCGGGAATAATCTCAGTCGACTTCGGGTTAGGCTTAAGACGTCAACATTCAGATTATACAGCGGTTACCATAACATTACGTCATGCCAGAGCAACGTAATGGACGTGCTACATAGGAACGACTTTTCTTATTTATACACTGTTTTATGGAAGCACATTATTTAACATACTACCAGAGAATGTTTCCCATTTCAATACAATGTTACTGATCATCGGGATTTTTTTTAATGTAATTTATCACTAATACTTGATATTTAATTGTCATGATCTGGAATGTTATCGTCAACGCTTATACATATTAGACATACAGTTCAGGATATCTTTGAAAACAAAATGTATATGTGTGCAAAAAGTGTTGTAATGAACCCATTTGGAATAAATGATAATTGAATTTAGAATTTGAATTTGCATATGTATTAATGTATTTGAAATGTATGTTTGAATTTGAAATGTATGTTTATATTTGAAATGTATATTTTTATTTGAAAAGTAGTTGAAAGAATAATGTATAGGTATAATGTATAAAATAGAACATTAAAAATACGCAAAATACTGACAGATACAAGATAAACATGTTTCATGGACAAATATTTTTTTTTTATTTGGAAAATATTGTATCTACTGTGACCAAACAAGCAAACAACAAAATGTGTGTAGAGATTGAACTATCAATTACTACATCGTAGAAGTCCGGATGTTTCCGCTGTCAATTGTGAATGAATATAACGTACTCAGTTTTGATCGTTGTGTATTTTTATTTTGAAAGCGTTTCTTGTAATACATGATTCAATAAGTATCAGCTTAATTCATGTATATTATTCAGGATGACCCAGATTAACGTCAGACCAAAGATCGTCAGAGTTGTAACCGTCAGAGTAGTAATCTCAGACCTGTATTTGAATAATACATATATATCTTTATGCTAGGTCTCTCACGGGGTAAGTAGAGGGTAACGAGTTCCAAATATCACTATCCTTACAGACCTGCCGCGCTTCTTCTACATGCACACCGGTTTCGGTGACTGATTTTATGTTTGGCCGTATTTGATTGTCAATAATTAATTCTTAAATTATTTTCTTTATTAAGTATCCAATAAGCAGCGTATTAATCGTTATCGTAGCTTTTATGTTGATATTAACAACGGAATGTCGATTTCATTGTGGCATGTACGTATTCGTCAATGTAAACCATTCACGAATTCATTTTAATTATCACGTATAATTTAAATTGCTTCATGCTTTATATTTTTCAACAGATATTTAAGTGCCTAATAACTATCATCACCAATCACTTTCGTCCAGCACTAGACGTTGGCCTCTCATATAGCATGACACTGAGCTAAACATTCCGCTCTTCGTTTCCACCCACTACCAGTCACTTTGCGTATATAATAATACTGAGGTTCTCATACGAGTAGATCGAAGGAAAATTTCTATATTTGGAACAAATATCTTTGTATATTATCTTAAGATGTTACAGTATGTTACAGTTTACAATTCCCTTTGAATGCAAATACCTTTATCAATGTCCGTGAGATTTTCTAACTTGCGGTCCACCCCTTCTAGCTATGTTATAAACCCCTTTGAGTTAATTGCTGCTCTTTGCAGACCATGTTATTAGTAGGTACAGCTCACATACGAGTATTCAAACTGCTTCTACAATAATACGATATATTTCACTAGTTTGTACCATGTCTATGCTAATTCAAAAAATAATGACAACATAAAAGAGGGATTCATTATATTCACTTGTTCCTTTTATGTTTGACAATTGCAATAACGGATTTCGAAGCTTCAGTTGCAGCTGTTAGTCGAAAAAAAAAACAATGATTAGTATTTGTGCATTGTTCGGAGCCGCAGATAATTATCAGACAAGTTGCCGAAGTAATCGAATAATAAGCGAATACCTTCACGAAGTAGTCACGATCAACTGAATAGATAATACATAGTTGAATATTACATCACATTGTAGTAGAGTGTGGTATGGCGCCCTGCCACATTGTGATACAATAGTCAACTAAGGGCCTAAGGGCAGAAGCGTGGGCGGTGTGAGAATCTGTGCCCTGTAATCGCCATCCCGCATGCCCAGCGTGGGGACTATGGGCATAAGAATTGGTGGAAATTCCGTTTTAATTCATTAAGTATTTCAGTTTGAGCGTTATTGATGTTATATTGATATGTCTAAAAGTACCTATAACCGTATAAATCTCTAGTCTGTGCTTTCGTCTGAGCACAGATTATAATATTTTAAACCATCTATTTCATTTAAAGTACTTTTAATACATACATAGCTCTCACACGCAATACTTCTCTACATAAATTTACCTATTCCTAATTTCACACTGTTCCGTGCGCGCAAAACATTTACACATGCCTAGAAAATTTTCTCTTTTCGTTTAATATTACAATATGCCGAAATCGAAAACTCTTTGCACAAAGTGCTGCAATAACATCCGATGCGACTTATTAACGTGGGTATACAACAGACTGTTAAGCGTTCACTGTCAGGTGCCCAGCTAAATAATGCCGGTCTTGCGTAAACCGCTCCACTCATAAACAATATTGAGACCGATCGGGTACCGTCTGCATAATAATTTGTCTGCTACATTGTATAAAATACCAACCAACCAAACAGGCGCTAGTATGTGAAATATTGCTGGGGTTAATTACGTGTAAATATTCAGGCACTGGATAAACAGTTTAGCGCTAACGATACATATTTTATTAAACACCATTTTTCGATTTTTATTCATTGGTAGCTATCAAAATAATTATATGGTATTGTGTATTAATGTAACGACGTTGCTTTTGTTTTATTACCTAAATAACATAACCAATTATTATCATTTCATAATACCAAATCCCGTACGGGGTTGGCAGAGCACACCTATTGCAAAATATCTCTATTCTTATTGACCTGGCGCGCTTCTTCTGAAACTACGCCGCCGTCCACATACATAGGTACTAGTATGAGACGAAACGTGGGAAAGAGTACACTCCCAGTAGGAGTCGTAGGAGTAGAGTAACACTCTTCTGTCAGATTCTTCGATTCAATTACAGGAGTAATGTTACGCTTAATAATAATTGATCTGATATAATTATATATAATCCAATTTTCCTGATTTACGAAACAAACTTACCTACCACATACTCTCATCTAAAATGTAATTTTCAACGCTATAGAGTTCTGGATGCGTCATGATGCAAACTATTTTAACGCTACGCTCCATGATTCTGTTGCCATCATGTTACTTGGTGCGTAACATTCTTCTTATATTTTCTTCTTAGAAAGTCTTATACTTTTCTCTGAAAAAAAAAATCTAGTCGAAATTATGTAAATTTAAGTTCACAAGACTTCATGTAAATTGGCGTTCTCACACGTTACTCTAATTAAATTCATTACTATTAAATATAGTAGTAGACTTAATGTTGCCATTACTTTACCAAACCTTATCTGGACTTCACCGATTAGTAAATTGTCGTTCACAAACTAAGACAGTGATGTAAGTAAAGCAAAATACATAATAATTACAAATTCAGTATAATGTAATCAGAACAAACGTACGGTACAATATAGTGGAACAATAATAGTTCATTGAAAAGAAATGTAATACCATTTGTGGAGCCAGAGGTCCCATGATTACCAAACATAAATTCCGCGTCTAATAAAACGTGGCGGCATGAAAGCTGAAATACGTTTCTCCATTTGTAGTGCACACAAAACTGCAAACTGGGCACATTTATCACAAAACTTTCACAAAATGAATGATAATAAGTTCGTTTTGTTACCTGCTGGCAGTTTCCGTGGAGTACAGATAAGCAAGGAACGGCGAAACGTGCATTCCTGACTTCCGATCAGATGCTCGAAACTTTTAATGAGGCAAATATAACTCAAATCGATTGCATTTCAACATAAAAGTTCTCTGTTCGTAATGTGAGTAGCTCTTGTGCTCTTTGTATTGCTCAGATAAAGATATCGATCAAGATTCAATAAGACTGAGTGGATTTTTCTAAACTTCTTTCGCCTCTGTGGTTCTATTAACTAGAAATATAGAAAATCTATAAATCTATTCGATTATCGACATCGTTAAAATAAATCTATCTTGATTCGTTAATACTACTAAGTAGAAACCAAATGCCCGTGAACAATTATAATAATAAATCATTTATTTGGTTTGGCATTATGTTAAATTAATATAAAATAAGATCATTTAGAAAATTTATATAACAGTACGTAAATGTTAAAAACGTGCAAATCTTATTAACCTTCCTTCATAAATAAAGGCTTTGAATTTGAAATTTGTTCTTAAATATTAAAGCCTAAGTATACAGAATTCTTCTATGCGAACCTACTCAATTATTGTCACAACTACCGTTCAAATAAATTTTCGGTTATCCATCGCTTAACATTTATACAACTGTTTAGAGTTTCGCACATGGATATCGCATGCGATAGTAATTAATGCATTACTACGTTTTAGAACTGTATACCATCCATGCGTCTATACAAAAGTAGCGATTTAATGTAAATTGCTAGACCAATGGACGCGGCAATGGATGCTCGTATTTCAATGGCCCATAAACAACACGACGGTGAATACAAATCGGATATTAGAGAACGGTGTGTGTACAGGGCGGGCAATATTATCGCTATTATCAGTTTGTTGCATGTGACATGAGCGATCATTGCAGGCGAATCACATACGTTTGTGTACCTCGGCTCGTATCCGCGTTGCCGCGTTTACGTTCATCAAATATTTATTGCGCCAATTCGGACAATTCTGCAAGTGTTCGGTTATCCTGCTAGTAACTGAAGCAAGTGAAATTATAACGAATCTCACGGTTCGTAGTCCTAATACTATGGTAACACAACATCACGCCTGTACTTCATGAAAAGGTAGGCAAAGGAGTGTAGTACACTCCCACGTTTCACCATTTACGTTTAGATCTCACTATGGCCTAGGTGGTGAGTCTATTGTCATACACCGGGCACATATTCCGTCTTCGATCGACTACTATTGGTAGTTAATGTTACTTTACAAAAAAAAGTTTCATCATCAACCCGTTTACTGTTTCGCTCTTGGACACGGATTTCTGAGAATGAGAAGGATCAAGGGCATAGTCTGCCACGCTGGCCAAGAGAGGGCCAGCGGACAATTTCAAACAGCCATATTGAAAAAACAAATTCACATTTTCTCTATTTTAAAACCAAACAATTCGTGTAACAAAAACACTGTCTTAATGAAGCCTGAAACAAAAGTCGCTTAAATGTTTTCTTGTTCTGAACTTGTTAATTCATAATTTAAAATATTTCTTGCGTCATCCTCACCACAACATTTCACTGCTCACTTGGAAAGTTTAATCTATGGACA
This sequence comes from Mimoniades ocyalus, assembly GCA_018245615.1. Taxonomy (NCBI): domain Eukaryota; kingdom Metazoa; phylum Arthropoda; class Insecta; order Lepidoptera; family Hesperiidae; genus Mimoniades; species Mimoniades ocyalus. The sequence goes on along the minus strand of DWDV01003070.1, from coordinate 2,982 downwards.
ATCCGAGGTATATAATAAGGTATAAGAAAAGCAGGCACAGGTCCCACATCATATTACGTTGGCGAGAGAAAACAGATGGCTGGATTTCATTACAATATCTCAACGGCGCGGAAGGCGAATCGCAGCCGGGACTTGTAATGTTCCTAGATTATACAAGACGTATGGATCGCTCCCTCGGATTTGATAATGTAGTTCGCTTGGATATTTAACATTCTTTATCTTACCATTTTTTATTGTAATGAGCCGAACGATCGTACATGTTATTTGTTTTATGTGGTACATTGAACCACGAGGCATAGTAATGAAAAATTTTACGATGTATTTGAGAAGATGTGAGAAGTGTTGATAAAATTGTAAGCGTAAGGTTTAGTTTGACCGCACTTGGCCAGCATGGCAGTTTAGCCACTCATTCTGAGAGGAGGAACGTGTCAATAGGTACTGGAGTGATGAACATGATGATGGTGAAGATGTGATGACATAAAACTTGAATTTGTCTATCGCACCAAGCAAGCACCATTAGTACTAATTAACACACATAATATATGTATTTGTATTCCAGTTTGACGCTTGCGAGCGATCGAACCAAGCTCTCAAATCGGCTAATAGTCCTACATCGATTGCTAGTTTCATTACGTAAGAAGCGTTTTTTTATTCGACTTAATTTATTCAAGTCGAACAACCGACTTAAAATATAACTGCCCTGTTTCAAATACAAGATATTTCAGTATATTTAAGGATTAAAATGAAACACGTCATATATATAGCATGCCTACCCTATCCGCCTACGTTTGACATGAACACAGGTAACGTAAGTACTACCGCTGAAATACATAAATACCGCGCAGGTAATGGGTAGTCACTTTCAAATTCGAATCGCGGACATAAAGGGAACCCATTAAGACTTAAACTGACCATGTTAATTACATCGCCACTTGTACGTGCGAAATTCGTTTTATTAAATAAATATAGCACGGCCAATAGTAAACCACTTTAAATAATTGGATTTCGAAATGTTACCTGATTAAAAAATAAAATGCTATTTGTGTATACGAGTTTATAGTTTGTCGCTTTTTATTTTCATAATCATTGAACAATTGATTTAAAAATTCAATTAGTAAAATTGCCGACTAATTAAATTTCGACGTACTTTACTTAATGGAGCACAAGCAAGTTGTACGAGTATGTAGCTATTGGCTTATTGGACAGGTATATTTAATTAATTAATCTTCAGTAAAATTTCAATGTAAACTTTTGGACGTTTCGATAGCAAAAGTACTTAATACTCGTACTTTTCATACGTTTATATGATATTTTCAGGTGATTGTTTCATTGTTGAATGTTTAAAATTGCTATCATTGTTGATCATGTTTAGCGTAATACATTTTTTATTAATCGATTGATTGGTATATTTTAACTTTAGATTGATTAATATATTTTAACCACATGAAACACAACTACAAACATGTGGTTGTTTTTCAGAAATATTACGGCTGTTATTTGTTTGAACCGAGTGATCAATCAGTGAAACACGTAACATAAGTAAGGGTGAAGATATTTGGTTCATATAATGCTCTTTGCCTAGTCTGAAATAAAGATTATTATTATTATTATTATTTATCTCTCAGTAAAGGACTTGGCCTAGCGATACAATAATAATAATCTACAATTATTTACGTAACTAGTGCTTGTAATAATCTCTGAAGTTTGAAACATTTTCGAAATAAACTCAATGGGAATCAATGTGAAGTGTGCTAATGAAAAGGATAAATTAATGATCTTTACCTAAGTATAAACTCTTGACGATACATGTGGCGCTTTTGTAAAGGGCCTTGTTGTTCTCTACAACAGTACAAACGAGGTATCCTTTGAAATAAAGCATTCAATATTTTTATTTTTAACATTATATAATACATTATACATTATACATTGCATTATACATACATTATACATACATAACATTATACATTGCTTACATATTCTCGAAGTAGTAAGCAGAAGAGTGTAGTATACTCCCACGATTCCCCAGTTATGTTATAGATACGTCAACTATGGATAACTGAGTCTGTTACCTATAATCAGACACAAATGTAGACGTTGAGTTATTACTGAGAATTGCATAATAGAAAAACCCAATAATATTTCATTGCTCAATCCGGGGACCGAATCCAGAAGTTCTTTATTAGCAGTCGCGCTTGCAACTATTAAACAAACGATGCGAAAAATCGTTTTATTTTAAATACAAATAAGCAGATTTTGTCAATGCGGCTGTACAGTCAGAATCGTTTTTTGGAACAATAAACTTATGTCTACAGCGTAGACACAGCGTACGCACAGCGTAAATATGGGCACTTAACTCTATTTTTTGGTAGTAATTATAAATGGAAGATATTGTTTAACCATTACAAGAACCAAATTTACAAATTCATATTAGTATGTAATTGTAATGGATGATAAAGAATGGGGAAATTGAAGTCAATTAACAACGCATTTTGGTACAACGGTCGCCATGCCGGTTTACCGCGCTGAGCACCCGCCCCGCATTCGCGAACGGGTCCCCTGAATGATGAATTATTTAATAATCCTTTAAAAGAATTTCGTCTTCATCGTGTCGGTAGCTGATCTGATCAGCCAACGTAGTGAAAGGATTAGTCGCAATGTCCAGGGTGCGTCGGGCAGTATATATCATGTTCGTAGTTAATCAAACATAGTTGCCGCTTGGGGAGCCTCCTTTCATGCACCCCTTCAATGAACTGAATATATACAATAAGGAGAAAAGGGCGATCAACAGCGCCATCTGGTGCGACGGAGGCGTAACTCGTGTTGTTTGTCTTTGAAATGATTGTGAATCATCGCTCAGGTGTTCTAATCAGTTGTTGTAAACCAATATAAGGGAGTTATGGGCATAAGAACACTCTCGGTTGTGCTTTTGTAGATATAGCACGTCTTGCTGTGCGTTTATATTAAGATCTAGTTCAATTCTGT
>DWDV01003069.1:0-10914 GCA_018245615.1 Mimoniades ocyalus | reverse complement strand
AACTGGTGAAACGTGGGAGTGTTCTGCATTCCTCTGCCTACCTCTTCGGGGATTACAGGCGTGAAGTTACGTTTGTTTCTTTTATTTCCTATTTCCGCACGACGTGGTAGTATTATCTAAAAGGAAGCCACGCGATATAATGAGGCTTGGCTCTTACAGACTGAAGCAAGAGGAATTTATAACTATTCTGTGTATACTTTTGCACATAGGAATCAAGATTCGCTGTTAATGAAAAGCTTTTTTAACGCAAGAAAGAATATTTAAACGCCAACATGAATTATTTATAGTATGACGAAGTTTCACACAATTTTCTCATTAGCAATTTACTTGACGCCAAGATATAAGATAGAAATTTTGCTGAAGGTTAGATGAAGATACGACCACCAATTCTTAGACTATCCTTGACGCTTAACTTAATTAACTTTCCTACAATTATATTGCAGCCATATAAATGTAATGGATTACGAACTAGATTTACGCAACGGTAAATCTGTAAAGCTTGCTATACTAATTTATTCCTACATGTAACTTACACACATACGTCGTTATTTCTTTAATTACAAGAAAATGTAATTTATTCGTTCACTAGATACAATACCATTGGTACGGAGGTATTTTCCATGTCTTTTTTAGACGTGGATCGATACGAGCTTGTGGCTTAGCCCATCTGTTTTTAGGAAGTTTTTAATGTATCATGACTTTGACGAGAATTACGAAATATACATATAATGAAACATAAGTACCTACGCCTAACGAACCTCTACCTATATAACGACTGTGATCTGCTACCGAACTTACATTCCAAAGAATCTATCACATACATGCAGATTTACCTTTTTATGTATACGTAACATCACGCCTGTAAACCCTGAAAAGGTAGGAAGAGAAATGTAGTACACTCCCACGTTTCACCAGTCACGTTAACGTCCCCCGATGAAATAGGTTCATAGACACCGAGCCACAACTAAAAAATCTAAATTAGAAAAATCCAATAGAGCCCGACCCGGGATTTGAACCCAGAACCTTCCGATCGGCCGTCGTGCTTGCAACCAACACGACCCACGAAACAACATATTTTTATATACATATAATACAATTATTCACATACATACATATATGTACATAGTTCGTTAAGCAGGCCTCCAGTATACAAGTAGCGCTGTATATTTATTTATTCCATTTACTTATTGTATACAAATATGGACTGAACATGGCGGACTAGCCGTTGAGTTTGTTCTTTGTTTATTCGTTCGCTGTGTACGTAGGAAACAAAGGTAATGTAGAAAAAACAGTAGGCAGTACACGTTCTACGCATTTTTCCGTTGCCCCAAACACAATTATGATCAAGTAAGAGTCACTACTTTCATTCTACCTCGCAGTATTACATTCATAGACGAACTAATTTGAATGGCCCGTTGTTCATTATTCGAACAAACAGTAAGGAGCGAAGTCGGCCAGTTCTCTAGTTAACTTGAATAGCGAATTTTGATGAACAAAGGCGGAACTGACGTAACTATTTAATTATGAGCTGTCTTCGGAATCGGTGTACGTGTGTTAAGAGAGTGATGAATGTAGCTGAAGCAGATCAGGTCTGTTAGGGTTTGGTACAGGGTGCTTTCTGCATAGCGTGTGAGGGACCTCGAGTGAAGATATAATAAAGATATCCTAATGTAACATAACTTAAAATGATCATCAGATCGTTTCAACAAATTCCACATACTTTATTCATAGGAGCCCTCCAGCAGGGGCCTCCTCAACACATTTTTTTAGAGCATTTAGTACGTACATATATACCATCAAAGGCTCACGATAAATAGATGTCAACAAGAGTAGACGGACGAGCGAAGACGGACGAGCACGATTATTTATAGTTGGTTCGTGCTTAGAAATGTACGAATTAAACATTTATTTAGTTATGTAGTAACAAGATAGTAAGTAGATAAAGCGGTGATAGCCGTGGGAGTGACAGGTTTTAAGATGCGTCCTGTCATCCCGGGAGTCTCGAGTTCCAATCTTTATAAAAAAAGTGTGGTTTTAATATTAGATTTTACTTGCTGTATCGGTGAAGGAAAACATCGTGAGGAAACTTACACATCTTCGAATTCTCCACAGTGTCTTCTGAATATGCGTATTTCTCCAACCCGAACTTGACCATCGTGGCCTAAAACTTTCACATTCTGTAAGAAAACTCATGTCGAACACCTTAGAAATGTTGTTGATGATGCATTGAGATATACTTGGAAACCATCACGTGTTATACAATTGTATCAAGTGACCTAAGAAACTACTTATTTTTCACCCAGAAGAGAAATAACGTGTTGCTGATAAATAAGAGAGACTAACAAAATGCAATAACCAAGTGCGTTCAGACGCCGGCGACGTAATCCATTTAGCAGTCTACGAACTAACCAACTGAGTTCCAGAGAAACACACATATGAAACTTACTTTAGCACGCCACGAATTAAACGAAATAAACGAAACAAATTGAAGTACATGAACTTTTTAGTCATTACACTTTACGACTGTTTGATCATTATGAATCACGCTGGATGCACATGACAGGGATACCAATGATTAAATATGTTGACCAAATACATCCGGTACTGGCTGACGGGGAGTCGGAAGTGTTCAAAACCAGCATACGTGTATGAGGGCGATGTATGTATAAAATGCACATTTGGTGCGTAACGACAGAGTTATTTGGCTCTCTGTTTATCCTATAAGAGACCTAGCGTAACGATATAACATTTTTTTCATAACACCTCTGCTGTTACAATTACTATAAATTATAGTATATCAAATCACCAATGACTTAACTACGGAAATTTTGTTAGCAGTGTTTTTTTCCAAATCAGTGTACCACGAAACGTTTTTTTTTTAAACGCAGCACCTAACTGAATGAAAACAGTGCTGACGTTTCATTGAGAGTAGGCGAAATAGCCGTTCGATAAAATATAACACTGATTTTATTTAAAGCACCACAGAACTGTTGAATGTTTTGTATAATCGGTAAAAACTACAAGAATAAAAACAACGGAATGAACAAGCTACTATTAACAATTTCAACATAATTCAGTGTATTTTATACACATATCCCACAAGTAAAACAAATTCTTTCAATAATCCAAAAATATTTTCCTATATTAATGTCACTTATCACATGTCTCATCTTTATGTGATTATTACTTTAAGTTTGTAAGTAGAAATGTTACCTCTTATCAAAATTTACATATTATATTAGAACCCACTATATAACTGTAAGGATAGAAATGTTTAGCACTCGCTACCCTCTGTCCACCCCGTAAGGGACCTGGTATGATGATATAATAATAATGATAACAATTTTCTAATATGACTTCGTGTAGTAGCTCCTATTCTGGATTTGTGTCAGGTATATGGTAATTGGCCCACGCCCTATTCCAAAGTGACACGTATAATATAACCAATGAGACGTGTGAGTCTACTACACCCTTCTGTCTCCCCTTTTGGGGAAGTAAAGGCGTGATTCTATGTTCGTTTATCAATGAAATAATAACTCAATACTTCTATAAATTCGGATGTTCGAAGGAATTACAAACCCAATACAAACATGCACGAACTAGCGGGTGGTAGTCGCCGTGCGTGGCCGAGAAACGCCGACGACATAATCCCGTTAGTCGATAACGAACTGGCCGACTGCCGCGGAAGCCGGCAGATAACAAGCCATTGCACTTCACGCTGTTTTATAGCGACGTGCGGCCACATTACAACATGTACCTACGTAATAACTTGTTCAACAGCATTGACTGTGCGAATGTTAGGCGATTGAGACCAAGATACACCTACGTTGACTAAATTGGATATTTTAGCAGATGGAGAAGTCATAAGTTTTCGAAACCAGCGTCGCGTCAGATGATAATAATAAATATAGGCACACGTGTTGTCTGTAAGAATAGATATATTTAGCACCGCGTGCTCTCTGCTTACTCCGTAAGGGACCTGGCGTCATGATATCCTAATAATAACTATGCGAATGTTTATAGTTGCTAGTGCCGAGGGTGACTAAGAACTAAAAAGTATCCGAAATTTTTATATTTCATATGAATACGCCACGTATCTACACAAGTACTATAAGCACTTAAGATTTATTTTCTGTACTGAACTCATTTTAGTGTCGATCGATAATAATCCGCTGCAGTATGAAACCCACCTTATGTAAAGATGTCATAATGCAACTTAATCCGTTATTACTTACACTTCCAAGTCCAGATTAATATCGAATTGCAAAATGAATTCTTGCCGTTCTGCTGAAAACAAATTAATATGTAAACCACTTTCACATGAGGGATTATAAACATTACATTTTTAATACGTTACAATATAGCGCTGTTATTATATAAATTATATTCATATATTCTTTAGTTCTCTACTACATTCTCTCGACCCGTGACTTACACAATTAGATGAGAAAGTATTGTAATTAGATAAAATACCGATACTTTCAAAGAGTATTTGCAGAAAAAATCTATCATAGACAAAACAGTTGCTGGTGGAAGTTTGTATGACATTTATTGGAATAGGTATATAAAATTGTTGATTCAATGAAATATTAAAATTCCACGCGGCATAGACAGTTATGAAATTGTGCAAAGTAATTCTAGTCAACAAGTCAGCAACAAAAATAAAACTACCCCAAGTATTCCATTCGCTTGCAAAAGTACTGCCTGTGAACATTTTCAGTTCATTTTTATACAAAAGCTATTATGTCTCACGAGGGCAAAGTTTTCACAAGTTAAGCGTGGAAAAACTTACAGCACAAGTTCATACAAAAGCCACATTTGGCTGCGTCTCGTACTCCGCTGTCAACGATATTTTAATATTGAAGCGTCCTCTCTCCCAACCCATTTTGTTCACTTATTATATACGTTCCAAAACGTACGTATATACCGGTGGTATATACGTACGTTTTAGCACGCACTGAACATGGGACTTCACATGAAACATGGGAGTGTTCTACATTCCTCTGCCTACCTCTTCGGGGATTGCACGCGTGATGTTACGTTTAGATAAATTTTTACACAATGTAACATTAAAGCAACTTGTTTTTACTTCACGGCTGTATAATCCGAAGGGGTAGGCAGAGGAGTATATGAGGTACAATCCAACGATCCATTTGTTAAATTTAGGTCCCGCCATGGAGCCATTTTTTATTAATTTTAGAACATTTTGATAAATCAGCATTGCAATAAATCATTCCAATTTCATGCACTCACTTTATATACTCGTAAGTAATTGTATAATCAGATCTTCGGGTACACGCGTCTAACGAAGAGAAATAATTGGTCCATGTTGAAGTACTTATACAGAGACAACTTATTGGGTTGTTAATTGGATGAGACGGATGCTGCCTGCCGCCTGTTGTACCTAGCGAATAATGTTATTTCACGTCGAAATGAAAATGTATAGAACGCACTAACGAGATCATTACTGTGATGAAATTGATAATTATCATACTAGCCTATACTTACTTGGTATAAATTAATACGATTTTCCGCACGTGAGCACCAGACGTAAGCATATACGTACAAACATCGACAATGTTTTATCGCGCTTCAATTAAATAGCCGTTGAAATTTAATTCAGCGGATAAATCGCTCCGATAAATAAACGTGTACGAAACGATTGGACAAACACGACACAATCGCAGACTGTGTGTCGAAATCCCAATAAATTTGCAAAGGTATGTACATCGGTCATAGTTTCGTGTAGAACAAAAATGCGCTGACTGTTAACATATTTAGAATTACGCTCAGCAAACGTGGGGGGGGGGGGATTCTTAACAGTGGCGAATTCAGACCAACTCGCTTTTCTACCGCTTATTATTCATAATTAATCACAGTGTACATCCGAGATGCCAAGTTGTCTGGCCCGAGGTTCACCTAAATTACAACAACAAACAAACTCCAGACGTAAATGCAGCATTTGATTATACGTCATGCAAATTACACACACCGACCAGACATAATAAATGTACCCCTGAAAATGCTAATACTGATACAACTTTATTGGCTTATAACAAATTGAAAACTGCGCCCGCTGCCATTTACAAAAGCTTATTGTGAGGACAATAAAAGGGCGATTGAGGGATACCTTAAGGAGAATCTTACTACTCGTTTGTGACTGAAACTGAACATTGCTTAAGCTCGTTGCGCTATACTTTTTTCATCTTTTTCTTTATAATAACGATGATGACAAATATGTAATTCGTATGAATTGAACTGTATATTACTTTAAGAGTTTAACAAACGATAATCGGTGTATATATTTGAAGATCGTATCATTGGATCTAATTAATATACGTAAATAGATTGTCACTTATTTAATGATCACCATCATGAGACTGTTGCAGCCCACTGCTGGACATATGCCTCCCCCGTAGGGTTGTAGCCCACACTGGGCGTGCGGGTTCGGGATCATTTACTTTGTTAATTTATTTTATACTTTAATTAATTCGGGCCGCATTTTATAAAGAATATGTACAAATTTATGAACATCATTATACTCAATTTTAATTCATAATTTTTTTTTTTTTCGTTTTATACTCAACCCTTTGATTGTTCCGCCGTCGAACACGATTTTCTGTTAGAACGAGAAGGGTTGAGGGTAGCGTTTGGCACGCTGACCAAGTGCGTGTTTTCCTTCAAGATGTTTTTTTTACCGTTGCAGCAAGTAATATTCAAGCATAAAACTAATACAACTTTTGAAAGAAATGCACTCTAAGATTAAAACCGAATGCTCAGGAGTCATAGATTGAGTTATAAACTTAAACATACGTGCATATATTTTGCAATTCTTATTTTAACTTAGTTTATTAAAACCTAGATATCCCATTTAAAACAGTTAACATATTATAAATAAGAGCAGACCTGTCACATCAATCACTTCATCGTTCTAAGATTGAGTGAGCGTCTACTCTTGTAATAATGGGTAAGAACCATACGCTACGATGCCGGTCTAAAAAAACAGCCAAAATGAAAAACATCCAAGCTTGAAGGTTACCAAAGGACTCTTATTTGGTGTTGAAAACACACATGATTTAGTCACGGTAAATACTATACCATACCCTTGCTATGGGAAACTGAAAATAAAACTAATTAAGGCTAACGTCAACTGCTACGGTGCTCGTTATGTCAGTAAATCATCACGCCTCAGCCTTTAGGCAGTAGGCTGTGAACTCCGAGTATCTAACATGTCTATCCACACACCACTAATGTACTCGTATTTCTTCAACATACATCACTCTCTTGAAACTCGCATGCTAGTTTCAAAGACTCCAAACTCCCCCATCAGCTAGGATCTTGTCCAAATATTAACTCATCATCATCAGCCTATGGCAGTCCGTTGCTGGATATAGTCATGCCCATAATCCCCGCGCTGGACATGCGGCTTGAGGATGGAAATGTTAACTATGATGTGTTAATGGCTCTCTAGTTACAATCGAATCTGTGCGTTACATATGTTGCAAGTAATAAATCTATGAAATAGTCTATAAACCTACTTTCAATACTATAAAACTAAACTCGTTGACGGGTAACGGCCGGAGCTATTGCCTGGCTGTTTCGTTTATGTGTGGATGTAAATGTCGATAGTAAATTTATTGTCACAGCTAGGTACATGTTAAAAGTAGGCAAAACCAGAATTAGCTATTTTTGGGAATGAATGTTTATGATGGTTTAAACGCTAGTTTACACGACTGTGTGTGGATATGACCCAGAATATTGATTTATTGCCAGTTATTTCTAGTAGTGGCTCGGAGTCTAGATATGTGCCCGGTGTATGGCAATAGGCTCACCACCTATTCCATAGTGGGACGTAAAAAGTAACTGGTGGACACGTTCCACATTCCTCTGCCTACCTCTTCGGAGATTACAGGCGTAATGTTACTTTTTTTTAAATTTATAAAGTGCGAATTGGGAAAGACATCTTATATAGCAATCAAAATTTTGTAACGAAATATTGACCTACATGGGTGATAGTACGTATCTTCTACAGGACTGCTAACGCGAGTTCATATAGTATTAGATGTTAAGAAATTAGTATAATTTTTTTAAAGAAGGTACGCGCCAGGTATCGCCCTGGGGTCCCCGGATTGGGAGGCTACAGTCTTAACCACTAAGCTGTCCATGCAATAAAAAAGTTTGCGTTTTAATATTAAATATGACTTGTTGTAACAGTGAACGAAAACATTATAAGGAAATCTGGTCATCATAGAGTTCTCAATGTTATTGTGTACAGCATCAGAAAACTGGCAATCTGGCAAAGAGGCTAACTGTGGCCTTAGATAATCCTTATTATCCTGAGAGGAAACATGTATCCAAAAGATAACATCAATTGATAGCCGGTCTGCGACAATGTAATTGTTAATATACAACAGTCCGCTTAGGATATATTTGTATCCGTAATTTAATTAGTATGTATCCTAATCAATGTACTGAAGAGTAAGGAAAATTTAGTTTCCGGTGCGCAACGATCAGCCCTATTTATTTATAGCTCACAAAACAAAGTTTATCATCGAACACTGCAAACAGAAATTTAGATGTACTTACTTTTGTTGTTATTTGCGCTTTGATTAAAAAAGTTATTTAAAGACGTGATAAGCAAAGATAAGTAAATATTTTCTGTGAGGTATCGAATTATTTTAAACTTTGTCAAGAACCAATGTTCGTTCCGCAATTATCAAGAGTATTTTTAAAACATCTTTACAGGACCGTCAAAATCGTAAAAATGTTGGAGTGTCTAACAGGATGTTGCGCGCGAAAATGCACGTTTGTACGGTGGTATGCGTGCATCGCCGCGACTGAAATTGTTGCAATTTAATAAAGTTTAAACTACAAAGTGTTTATTTTCAATGACATATACAGCTGTATCGCAAATAAAATATGAAGAAAACTAAGGGACAAGGTGGAATTTATAAATAAGTAAGACCTTTTTGTGTTTATGAAAACATTTTGTGTAACAAAGCAAGTAATGTTGTCTTTAAAATAATAGATATTAAGGCACTTGTCATTATACTTTTTTCAGCATAATTTGATAAAAACCAAAACTTAAAATCACGCCTGTCAACCCCGAAGAGGTAGGCAGAGGAGTGTAGTACACTCTCACGTCTCAACAGTTACGTTTACGTCCCACTATGGAATAGGTGGTGAGGCTATTGCCATTTTGCCATACACCAGGCACATATCTAGACTTCGAGCCAGTACTGCCTGCATGCCTGTTCGGCATTGCAGAACACAGCTTCTCACACCGCTGACGCTTATGAGGCAGGGGTACCTACTTAGCTGTGCCTAGGCAGACCGCGCCATACCGCGTTCTGCCAACGCCGGGCTAGTTAACGACACTTTGTATCCCGGCACGGGGCGACACGGATTATTATATAAGTTTGACATTTATTTTATAAATTTAAAATTATATGTTGGCCATATTTTAGAATTATTTCGATTTTAACATTTTAAATTAGGCATACATAATTTAAAAAAAAAGATTTAGTTTTTATATGGTGCTGTGGGAATAAAAAAAACATGCGCATCTGGAGCAGAATTGTGAAATGAATTTTCCGGATTTACAAATTGTGATGAAAAAAATAATTTTTAAAATCAGTTAAATTTTAATCATAGATACATATTACTATGACTATCTTTTAATCAGCGCCTTCTGGGAGTAGGTACTAATAATATAAAATAGACTAGAGAAATCTGTATGGATATCTATGGAACTTAGTTGTGACATCTGTTGTTGGAACATTGCTTAAGTTGTGTCATGTATATCTGTGCCACTCTATCTCGATGTTCCATGTCTTACTTAAATATACATCAAGCCATTATTTATGTTATCCTAAGCGAAGCAGACAAATTAGAAGATGTACACTTGATAAATGTATCATCAATAAGCATCTAATGGATTATTATTAATTATTTATCCCAAATGAATCAGACCCATTAGAGGATGTCCATTTGATAAATTTATCATCAATAAGCAATGGATTATTATTACTTACTTATTTATCCCAAATGAAATAGACCCATTAGAAGATGTACAATTGATAAATCTATCAATCTGTCGATGTGGATCGCCGTGCTGACGATTGATATTGTTATTTAATCCTATCTAAACATTCACACATCAAAGCCGTCAACAACACTGTTGAACATTAATCAACATTAAAAATAAAAGTTTTTTGCTAACTTCATAATCATCTAAGTATATAAAAAGATGGGGAACTATTTATCAATGGCGGAATAACAACAGGTAGATATTAAGTATGATCTTTGAGATGAAATTTGTTTAATACTAAACTTTGAGGATCAGGTAACTTTTAATTGTGTTTTATCTTTTATTGTTTAATATTGAATATACAAAATGTCGAGTTCGTATTTCTGTAGTAAAGAATAGCACCTAATATGTATTCGCGTAACAGAGCAGAATGAAATCTAAAGTGTTTTTCCACAGCTACTTAATCTGTCAATACGTAACTCATTAACATTTTAAATTTTATCACTGGGGTAATCTGCATTTGCAGCCTCCAAAGAGTCGAGAGTATTATGCAGTGAAAGAGAAAATTGTGAATTAACATAAAAAAATTATTACTAATATTAATGTTATGGTGTTGTAGTGTGACAGAGATTTATTGAGTCATATTTTTGTTTAAATCTTACCTCATACAAAATATCGACGGCGCACTTGCAGGAGTCGCGCTCCGCACGCCCGAGCCACCGCAATCAGTCTCGCATACTGCCGATGCCGATCCTCCACTATGCCGTCAGAGGGCGCCCCTCGCGGGCTCCTACCTCCCGCTGTCATCGATCCACCCTTCTGCTCAAACACACATCCAGCTAGCAATCCTTATGTCTATAGCCAAAGTGTTCATATTTCACTGG
>DWDV01003068.1:0-10914 GCA_018245615.1 Mimoniades ocyalus | reverse complement strand
CTAGGCGTCATTCCGGATCCAATGAGCTATCGCACATAATTTTAAGAGCAGTATCTCTATTTTGTACCATTTTCAACTTGTCGACTAGACTAGTTTATAAACATAGAATCACTGAGATCAGGTAAATAAATAATCAAAACTTACGGTTACATACAATAGCGCCATCTACCGTCACTTCGGCTACCATTTCGTATTTGCAAACGCATCTGTCGTTCCGGCACTCCGTTTTGAACACCACATCCTCGCACTGCTCGTTAAAAACACATGTCTCGTTGATGCCGGCAGCTAAAAGCAAATGAAAATAAATTTAATTATATTTAAATCGTACCATCACGCCTGTAATGACCGAAAAGGTAGACAGGTAGCAATGTAGTACACTCCCACAGTTCGCCAGTTACGTTTATGTCCCACTATGGAATAGGTGGCGGGCCTATTGCTATACACCGGGCACTTTTCCAGACTCCGAGAAACTACTAGAAAATATAAATTAGAAAAATCCAGTAGTGCCTGATCCGGGATTTGAACTCATTACCTCCTGTGATTGGCAGTCGCGCTTGCAACAAACATGATATTGTTCTTGAAGCAGAACTGAAGACACCATCGGTCTACTTGCATTAAATGTTTTACATGAAGGGTACTCGCAAATAAAAGAATATCATTTGAATAAACCGGTTTAGAGATTTTTACTTTTAAATAATATTCTATTTGGCCAGTTTTTTTGGGTGATTATAATTATGAGCTTTGCTAAAATATTATACAACAGCGGTGAAAGTATGCGCCCTTGACAAACTCTGTCACTAAAGTGAACGTTGCTTAACAGATTATCGTCTGGTTTACTAAATGCTATGCCATCTTCATAAAAACGTTTAAGACGTTGAACAAGATACTTTAACATCTCCGTTTTTAATACAGCCTTTTAATGGTTCATTAATTACACTATTGGAACATCATATTATCATTATCATGAAATTCTTATTTTTTTTTATTTTTTTATTGCAGACTTCAACCATTTTATGAAGATAAGCAGCATCCAGCGTAGTTGACGATGCTCCAGGCCTTACGCAGCAGCTAAACAGACATGTATCCAGCCCTTGGCCATAACAAAAGCCTTAGCGAACCATGATACTACTGAGACACCTTAAAAAAATCTAAACATTCATTATATAAATAAAACTTAAAAGTCTTATACCCAGTTCCAAACTGTGAAAGCTTTATACCCTTGGGATGTTTGCAATACGGCCAGTTGCAAGACATCGGCTCACATTCACTGAATATTTCATATATAGACCGCATGCAGTTTTTACGTTCTGTGTTTCAGAATTTGTTTGGTATCTTCCTTTTGTTTTTTATTTAAAGAATTTGTATTATTTATACATCTATAAATTTTTAAATTCTTATAACACTTGTCATTTTATCATATTAAGAACGATCGACTTATGTCGTTGCTGTCTACTGCGTTGGATGAGCTAATCTTTTTAAAATATCAGAACGTCTTATAATATTGCCTTTACATTTGCAAATTAATTTCAAATTACTATCTCTACCTACCCCTATGAGAAATAGTCGTGACCATCTATAAGCATAACCTTGCTGTCCATCGATCACCAAAATGTAAACATTTTTTTACAAACGCTATAAAACATCAGTTTCATTACTTTTTATATTTTTGTTCACAATCCTCACATGACGTCACAATTCACTTTATCTGAAAAAAATCAGGGCGATACAGGCGCCCTGAGTCTTACTAGGTATGTCTTGGTTTTCCACACGTTATAAGTTGGTACGATATTGAGCGATTAAAAAACTGTCAGCTATAATTAATAAATGTTCACGATATTTGTACCGTGCTTTTGTTTCTTAGTATTTCTATGAAACACACCAATGAAATACCCACCGTGTGACGTGTAAGAAACTAGGTTATATTTAATGACTTGGTGTCACGGAGGTTCAAAAGCAATGGTTAATACAACTTGTACAATGCAGAATTTTATGTTTCGTTTCAATGAAATGAAAATGAATGCATTTAATAATTACTATGTTCGTTGATTCACGTAATTGTGTCTTTAAAAATAAAAATATTTTGAAGCCACTATTCAACTATCAATATTTAATATTAACTGATATTAAGACAGTTATAAACGTAAAAGAATCATATTGGTTCTGTAAGGATCGATATATTTAGGACGCGGTTCTCTCTACCTGCACCGTAAAGGACCCGGCTTGATGATCTATAATAGATATAGTAAAAACTATTAATTTGATAGACCATCGTGTAGTAAGATTCCATGTATGACTATGATGAAGTACAGTAATTATAACAGAATTTTTTACGG
This sequence comes from Mimoniades ocyalus, assembly GCA_018245615.1. Lineage (NCBI taxonomy): Eukaryota > Metazoa > Arthropoda > Insecta > Lepidoptera > Hesperiidae > Mimoniades > Mimoniades ocyalus. The sequence continues at coordinate 8,581 of DWDV01003068.1, read as the reverse complement.
CGTTAACAGGTTTTTTTTGGGTAAAAAGAAAACCGTAGTTTAAAACTTTTGCTAGCGACGTTACCATTAACAAACTATTATACAGCTCAGTTATAAATAAAAATGGTTATTTTCTGGAAGGTGGCCTGCAAACTGATTATTTAATACCTACTGATAGCTACTCGTATTTTTCTATCTCTGTAGCGTGAGCTTTCAGTTAAATTTACATAAAAGTATTCAGGCAAAAAGTTGAATAAAAATTCTAAATAATTTAGGGTGGATTTGTCATGATACCTTTTTGACATACGATAATTACGATATCGCTGTAACATTAGTTTCATAGATCATAGTTCATAGTAGATTTTAGTTGAAAATTAAATACAAGTTCAAATACGTGTTCAAAAGATTTTCTTACCGAATTTGGGATTATATTCAGAAGTCATTTAACTATTATACATATTTGAAATATGTTATCTGTCACTACGAACTACAACGTCACATAGCCTATCACCAGTGGATGATCAAGATGCTTCTAGCGATACTTAAGTTGCTAAATTGTGACATCTAGTTTAGAAATTATGCTAGAACAGTTGAACATACATACAGGTTGAAAACACAACCCTCCATTCGGCATCGCCGTACTCGGCGAAAATGTATTAAACACATACATATTATTAAACCACAATCATAAATACGATGAATGATCTACAATTAGAAACATTCATGTGTTTTAATAGCACAGTGTCATATAGATGACGCCCGTATCGCTTCGTCCATACAACATATAATCATAATGTCGGGCCTTATGCCAACATGCAAGGAACTAATTGCACTAAGCATATTATTTACGTAATTACTGAGATAGTGGCCTTGTTTAAATAAATAAACAAGGCATGGAATTATAAACACAAACTTTACACACTGTGAACACGCTAGTTGCAATCCGCATTTGATGCGTCATCGACTGTGGCCAATGGAAAAAAAGAGTGAGATAGTAAAAAAATGAGAGAACATACTTCATCGGCGTAAAATTCGAATATAGTAATTTTTATATAGGAAAAGTAAGGACAAGCAAACGCCACTGTTATTGAAATGGTATTGTTAATTAATTATAACATTTTTTGTCATGACATACACAGTGGAGAAAACAAAAATTGATGATTATAAAAGAAAACCCGAAGGAAACAAAAACACAAATGAGAACCCAAAAAACCCAGAGAACACAGAAAAAGAGAGAAAAAAGAGAACACAAACGAAAAAGAACACAAAATAGGAGAGGAAATATGACAATTGGTCTATTACGTTACTAGTAGGATACCAAAACAAATTGAAATAAAAATGAATGTTTTCATGTCTCAATCCTCGAATAATGCAATGCTTATTAACTTACGAGCAAAAATAGATAAAATCTCACAATACATCCGAAACTCATTGAAATAAAGTTACAATATATAATATTTTATTCCGGAAAATAATTATTTAATGCTTATGGTGTGACAAGCGCCTTAGATGCAACCATCGATCGTCCGCAGTTGGTTTCTACTGCGTCTTATAAGTGGCGTCCGTGCCAAATGTTTTAAGGTCAATGTGGTATGTCTTTGCATCAACCCCCATTTTCTACATCTTAGAGAAATGTTAAGAAAATAATATCTAAAAGGGATATTGTTCATGTTATAAATAAATAATTGCGAGAAGCTGTGTTGTTCGATCCCCAATTCGCATACCCAGCATGGGGATTATGGGCATAGCACCTCAGGGGAGGCCTATGTCCAGCTGTGGACTGCAATAGGCTGATGATGATGATGATGATGAAATAAATAATTGTACCATTACTATATTCAAAAACTATATCTCAAATTGAAAGCCCTATGAAAAGTTACTATATTTCAAAAATATATGTACGAGAAGATCGCAGATGATTTATCTACTCATACATATATTTTTGGAATATAGTGAGTAACGGACTACAGTAATTTTCGTATTTATTAAAAAGTACTTTTCCATGTAAGTAACATAGAATATTACTTTTACCCGAACTAAAACGCTTTGTATCTTTATTTAATTGTTCTTTTATATTAAAAATCGTTGGATTACGTCAAAAATACGTTTTGGTGACATACGTACGTATATTATATGCATACTAGAATACGTAACATGTACAAACATGTACTACGTATTAACGTTTAAAAAAAATGTTTTTTCCCGATATGTATAACTTGGAATTATTCAATACAAGTGTCTGAGCTCGTTCTAGGTAAGCGTGCCACCATCCTAAGCAGCATCTCGCATGAATATAATTATTAAACGACATAAAAGAACTGAGAATTAATAATACCCTAAATTTTAAAGAAACATCAACAATAATAAAATAGAAGTCTATAAAAATATTCCTGTTTTAGTTTTCAATTCAAATTTATGCGGACAATTCCAGATATTATTTTAAAATTCATGTCCTTCTCACTGCCACGCTAAGGTCGAAACATCGGTGTATTTCCTTGGCAATAAACGTTGAAATCATGCATTTTCGTTGTAACCTTATTTAGCTTTAGTAATTACTTTGTCACAAATTATAAAAATAAGGCGCGAAGGACGAAATTCTTTGGGCTATATTTAAATATGCATTAGTTTTAATAATAACACTTGCCAATTTTTAAAATGCACAATTATGTTTTTGCTTTATACACTTAGCATAAGATAACATCGGCAAAATGGTGTAGGTTATTCAAAATAAGCAACACACATAAAATCTCCTAAAAAACATTTTTATTTTCACCGGAATGACTAAATAACAAGCTGTAGTTGTTTTTGTTATCGTCTAGTTAGTATAAGCAATGCGTAAAAAGGCTACGTCACAAATGTTACAACGACCAGTCGTGACTGACAACAAAGGGAGATTATCTCTGCGAGGGATCAAAGTGTGGCTGTACAAAGAAAGGGCACTACCCAACACAAGTGGAACAGATTGGGTGGAGAAAAGCACAAACTTCAGTGAAAGTATTTGCTTACGTAGTAGCTATTTGTTTCATTCTCTTTGCTACAAAAAAAATGTTACAAACATTTTGTTTTTGTTCCTAAAGCTTATTGACTTGAAGTTGGAACGAAAATTTGAATACTTAAATTTTAAGTAGTAAAAATAAAAAGAATGACACAAGGAATGACCGAGTCTAACCGATCATCAATTAATATTTACTACTGTTTAACGTTACCTTCAACTCTTTTATCGTTCTTAAGTCTAACAAACGTCTTTCAAACAGATAAGAATTAAACACATACATATGACCACGCAAGCGTGGGTCACAATCTTCGCACGGTTTATAGTACGTTATGAAGAACTCTGAAATGAAAAGGCTCCACAACAATGGTAGATATTCCATCACTATAGTAATATAATACAAATTATGTTCGTTCGATTCGAAAATATTCCAATATTTGGACAAATGCATAAAATTAACCTTATTAATTATATTATTTCAAATTTAAGTAAAGTTGTAGAGAAAACATAAGTAAATGAATGATATAGAAAACAATTTTTATAAACACAGTCCGTTTGAATTTACTGAAAACCCAAATAGAAAAAATCCACTTTTATAATTTAAATAGTTATAATAAAATAAAAGAACAATTTCCTGTTTTTATACAAACTTGTAGCTAATGAATAAATTACATAAAACGTTTTTTGTATAAGACCATTCATAGTAATTGTAATACAGATTTGCAGCATGTAAGTCGGATTTGGGTTTTCGGGAATTTTACTAAGCTTTACCGTTAAAGAGAGATTAAGGAAAGGTTGAAAGAGATTTTCGTAAAAGGGATCATAGACTTTATGACCAACATAACCACAAGCATGGTTAATGAAACGAACAAATGCGGCGAAGCTTCATTTTCAAATTCCTTAACTCTGTATTGCATGTTTGTATGCCGATGATTAATTTTCCAAAGACTAAGTGAATTGCGTGTAACATTTTTATTTTAAATAAAGGAAATACATGTAAACGTGTGAGTAATGATTCGTCGACACTTTAATGGGCCTTCGGAGAATTTTGTATAATAAAGAAAAACGAAATAAACATTTTAAACGTTTGCGTAAAAATGTTGTTGATTTTAATGTTTTAGAAAAATTTAAAAGTGTCCGTAACGTTAAATTTAAAGTATTTGTACTGAATTTAAATAATACTGATACAGATAATGCAAATACTACACAAAATAAAGACGAACATCGTAATGACGTCACACATAATACGGTCCCATTCGGAAATGATTGAGCTAAAAAACCGTGACATTTGCAATATAAAACAAATAAATACTTCAAATGTAATTTATTTTAAGCAGATAAAAGACAAAACTGAAAAATCAAAAATTCAATAAGAAACATTTTTTCAAGAAAGTCGAAAAGAATTAAACACTAATTTTAAATAAGAAACATTTTTTCAAGAAAGTCGAAAAGAATTAAACGCTAATCTCAATTTCAATAAATTAAATAACTGTTGACACTCGCGATGTAAGTAAATTATAAAATTAAACCCCGAAATCGTGAACTACAAACGCTACAGATTAAAACGCTATTAAGCAAAAGGGTCAGAGAAAGTTCAAAGCCACTTTGTACATTGGAACAAACAACCACTCAACGGAAAGTACCGTGAATGGTAGCAATGTCTATACGACATTCCTTATTAGCTATGTTCTGACCAAGGTTAATTAGTGAAGACATCTTATCATACTGAATATTGCGAAAATAGATTTGAGATTTTGCCTATTGTTTGTAGTTGAAGATGAAACTACTTTCCCCTTCATGTCAAGTAGTTGAGAATTTGTGTTGAAATAACATGATAATAGAGGAAATATTTTCTCTTTTTGATAGTATTAAGTCTTCATTCGCTTGTTCCTTTGAAGGAGTTGTCCACTTTTTATATGTAGGTTGGTGTTTGCAGTTGAGTTGGCAGTTTGCACAAAAAAGCGTTCAATTTTTACGAGATTTGAACTGAAAAAAATGAAAATCAAAAAAATATTTTTAAATTTTTTTATCGTATTAAAATCCCATAATTGGATATATTATTTCTAAGATTAACCAACGTTATTAAGACAGATCAAGAGATGGATTATATACTGCAAAAATGTCACACATACTCGTAGGTATATCCATCAAAATATTATGATTGACAAATGCAAATTTGACGTGACTGGTATCTACATCAATATCGACTACATCGGTACTAAATAATATCCGATAGAAATTGAAAAAAACTGCTGCAGCTTTTAGGTTTATAAATGCCTTTCACAATCCGTATACTTTGATCATTAATTGACTTTGTTTTGTCAACTTGTCGGTGTGGACTTAGCAAATATGCGTTGAAATGCTTTCAAATAAAATGTCTTTATGGGACGGTTTATATCCGCAAGGGCCTACTGACTATGTATATCATTTTACTTTAGAGTGTTCTGTATATTATTCTTGTCGTTATGCTCTTTGTCGTTTGGAATAATTGTTTTTGGTGTACGTAAGCCATTCTCATATTTTGAGACAATATTAAATAATCGCCGAGAGTATTAAGTATAACAAAAAGAACTGCTGGTATCCTTATTTTTGTTATGTAATATAATATAAATAAACATATATCATATAAAAGGATAGCGCATAGATACAATTGTAATAATTTCTGAACGGAGTATATCGATATTGTAATATGAAATGTATTATTAAACGTAATTCACTCAAGTCTTGATTCGCGGCACTTAGCCGTTGCCTAATTCCATAAAACTGCTGTGATCTACGCATTTTTTCTTACAAAATTGAGTTGATAGATTTTGTGGAATACGTTTACTCCAATTAGGTACCGTAATAAAAGCTGCCCATTACAATGATAACCGTAGTAGAAAATGTAATAACGAAACAACATAAGGCAAGTTTAGTCTACGCTTTCGGCAAGAAGGGTCGGAAGAAGCGGACCGAGACAAAAGCACATCCATCGAATCCGAAAAATCCTAAAAGAAGAATTTTCAGAATCCTAAAAGAATATTTTTCAGAGGACCTTTAATCGACGAATATACATGAGGTTCAAATAGATACTGGTGGAAACAGAGACGAAAGAAGTTTGTCGAAAACTTTCGAAAGAGACGAACGAAGTTTGTCGAAAGACAATCGTCAGTGTCTACCTATTCCTATTGGAAATATATCAATAATATGAATGTTTGTATTGACCATAACTTCATATAAATGATATATTTACTGCGCATTATATACTATAGATAACAAAAACAAAATGCACAAATACAAATTTAATAAACGGCGCTGATAACGCTATTTCTACCAAAGTCTCGGCATGTCAAATCGTACTATTTTTTTATATGACGGAAATACCGAAATCGGTATTATATTTTTATGGTACTAAGTTTGAGGTACAATAAGAAATATAGAGAGTTTTTACTATGGCCGTGGATGACTGGCCCGTTGGTGCAGTGGTTAGTGAACCTGATTGTTGCGCCGGGAGTCGTGGGTTCGATTCCCACCCAGAATAAATATTTGTGTGATGAGCACAAGTATTTGTTCTGTGTCTGAGTGTGAGAAATATTGAAAAAGAAATCTGTTTAAGTATATATTTACATGTATATATGTAGTTTATCAGCCGTCTGGTTACCATACCACAAGCTCCCTTGACGCTTACTTTGGGATCAGATGGCCGTGTGTGGAGATGTCCCAAGATATTATTATTATTATGATAACGTATGACCTGATATGGTTGAATAGTCACTGTGTCATCGCAAAATGGCGTTTCATCGTATTATTGTTCAGATTAATAAATTATATTATACTGACAATGTATCAGATAAAATCTCCCTAAAGTATATATAATTGTAGAAGTATTCTATTTTGAAGATTTTCGATTCTATTTTTTCTAAATAAATACAAAAAGAGCTGATCCACATGCAGCTGAAGCTGACACTCCACAGTTTCAGAAGATGCGCGGTCGTTAGTAAAAGATCTCATTTGATTTTTGGTTTCATACATCATAATCATATCAAGAGCCTGAAACGATAACGAGCTTTGCCAATATCTGATTAATTTTATTTCATTTAACCATTGTAAATTATAAATTGACAGACGCCTATACTATAATAGACTATCGCTTCTTAGACCAAAAAAAAATTTTATGAGCTTCAGAATGGTCCATCAGATCCATGATCTGTGCTTTAGTTTTGATTCTGTACAAGATTAAATGGATTACTGTCTACCGTCTGTCATTTCCAAATACACCAAAACTTTGAAAAGCGCTCGTTACAGGCGGCGGCGAAGCATGAAGACATTGTTTTGTTCACAGGCGGCTGATTTTTTATTTTGTTTTAAGCTTCTTATATTTTGGTATTCTTGTTTTTATCATTTTATTATTTTTTTTGCTTTTATTTTTTATTAACATTTTCTAATCTTTGCAGGTCACCGAAAATAGTGTCCGGTTGTTTTTTTCGTACTTCGAAAAAAAAAAAGTTTTCTAAGCACATGTAGCTGATATGACTACTGTTTTCGTCTGAAGACAATACCCAATGCCATGCGTGCACGCAGAGATGTCTACAACATGTGCGTGGCCAACCTTACATGTTTAAGTTTAAGATACCTACTTTTAAGAGTTTTTCTTCTCTATGTGTCAACGTGTCTACATTATGAAATTTTTGAAGTTATTGATGTTGTTAATGGATGTACGTAGATAAAAAAATAAAAATGAGAAAGTCTAATTGACGCTCAAAAACAACTTGGTATCATTTCCCATGTTTTACCTCCAAACTTAACTAGATTTATATTAAAACATGAAATTTCTAGTAGTGACTTAATCCCCGAAGATGTAGGCAGAGGAATTTAGCACACTCTCACGTTTCATCAGAACGTTTACGTCCCACTATGGAGTAGATGGTGAGTCTATTGCCATACACCGGGCACATATCCAGACTCCGAGCCAGTACTAGATAATTTGAACTAGAAAAATTATGTCGTACCTGAACCTGGAAACCAGGTTTGACACCAGGACGTCCTATTCGGCAGTCACGCTTGAAACCAACACAAGTGACGAAACAGTTTATGATTATTAAAAATTATATTGACAAAGTTAAAAAATGGATAGTTATACAGTAACAGAGATACAGTAATTTCAATGTAAGTTGAACTCGCTTACATTAAACGATCATATTATGTAGGGTTCAGATTAGGTTGTAAGGAAGTTCTGGTACGGCCAGGTCTATATAAAGAAAACTTGGAAAACCTATGAACTGATATCCAGCCGTATAATATTACCGGAAACAATTCTTTATAAACAAATCCTTAAACAAACTAGTCATGAAAAACAAGTAGGTATTACCTATAGGTATGCACATGTATATGTAATCTTAATTCTTACACACGTTGTGCAGAGTTGAATTTCCTTGAAACTTCATTAAAATAATTTTATGCAAAATCTACTCGTAATAGTTTTACTTCTAAATGTGTTATATGAATGTTAGTGCTGTCTCAGTTATTATACCTACTATACGGCTATAATTATATAATAAAAAAAAGTAACATCACGCCTGTAATCCCCGAAGAGGTAGGCAGAGGAATGTAGAACACTCCCACGTTTCACCA
>DWDV01003067.1:0-10914 GCA_018245615.1 Mimoniades ocyalus | reverse complement strand
GTGGACCTCCAAAGGCTGAAGATGATGATGATGACAAAGCGACTTTTGGTGGGGTGGGCAGGGTACGGCGGCTGAATAGGTAACTTTGATTGCAGTAGTAACTGTCCAGATTCAAGTTAATGATCTTATTTGAATTTACATTTAAATATTCTGGGAGAGTTTTACATCCCTGTCCACATCTACGTAAGATGAACATCGCACTATCGTATCCAAAGATTTAACGGAACAGAATTGTAGATGGTTAAACGAGCATAAATAAATTGGATTTACACTTTAAAGATGTTGCACTGGAGAATATTTTATGCTTATCTTAATCTGGGATCACAGAAATGGGAACAACATCTAGACTTGATGACAGGGCACTGATACTATTTAAGTTCACGATATAGAGGTTGTTTTGGTGTTTGTTTGTATTGTAATCAATTTGTTATAACATGACAGAAGTCGTATCAAATATGCATGTACATATGTATTATGTTCAGAAACTGCTTCATAATATTACTTTTACTAATCTACACATGAACGAAGATTATTTATAAAATAGTCCACATTAAAAGGGCCTTCTGCCGAAATCATGTATACATCATCATGTATGCCACATCACTTTTTATATTATGCAAACAACTCCTGAAACGCCTTCAGCTGATATATTAAAATTCATTACTTTATCACTTCGTAGTTTTCGTTCAAAAGGGATTCTGTACCTGACTTTGAAATATTAAACTTTTCACATGCAAAATTTTTGTTGTCTGACATTTTTATTTTTGGAATATGTTTAATCAGAAGAGTAAATATTGTACATGTATGTCCATAAAATGATGTGTTACCGAAATAATGCAATTTTAATTACGAAGAGACCTTAAAAATTATAACCTGTAGAACTCTACATAGTTTCCATGATAAACACATCGTTGCACGAAAAAGCCACCAACAAATCCTTTATTACGTAGCTGGTTCATTGTAATGTAAAACACAAAGATCATCTCCATACATCGCTCGAGAGGTCCAAGTGCCCTCGTGCAGAACCGCTCGCGTTTGCACACTCGACGTCGGCAGCGGCGCAGTATCAATGTGCACTTGGCTACAAGGACATCGATGCTAATTCGCACACTCGCTGTTTTGAATGACCTAACGGTTTCTTGTCAACACACTACATTGATAAAGGTCCTATTATCATTATTGTCGTGCGTTTTAAGAAATGTCAACATCACCATCAAGTTTTTCGTTCTTCTGCTGAGAGACACATCTCAGAATGCAAAGAGCGATAGTAACGTCGCGCAGTCTAAATGCGTGTTTCATTCTTCCCATGTCTCAATTCGTGGAACATTTTAAAGCATGTTTGTTCACAATGTTCTCCGATTGAAATACACTATTTACACTAATTGAAATCGTCCTCAGCGCACGCAGATGAAATATAAAAGTTTTACATGAACTTCATCGTGGAAGTCTAAATCTCAAGTAAAATAAAAAGAACTGCTCAAAAAGCGGGTAGTTACGGATGATTTCTCAGGTGTTGCAATTTTCCACAGACTACAGATTAATTGATTATTAAACTTACAAAAATTTATAGAATAAAAATCGTTACAATTCTCTATACAGGAAAAACAACTACTAGGATAAACAGTAGTATTAAAATATCCTACAAAGCTATAAAAACGTAACTTCACGCCTGTAATCCCCGAAGAGGTAGGCAGAGGATCCTGTTCACGCTTTAAGCTATTTCCATGTCAAATGTGAAGAAAATCCGTTTATATATTTTGGCCGGAAGTAATTTTTTTATGTTAAAATTATTAGTTGTCTATATGCGTCATGGCATTTATCGAAATGTACAGTTTTATTTCTATAACAGACAGACAGTTTAACTTTTACTTTGATTCTGTTTTTATGGATGATTAAAATCTGTCCTTAATACCTTTCAATTAGAATCCCGATAACACAATTTATTTAATTTTCAACTGTAACAAATCTTCGACAAACATCGAGTCCCTGTACACCTAAATAAATCTTGTTACTTTCCGTCACATTTCCGGGAAACCTCTTTACCATAGATAAAGTAAACGTATGTAGTAATTTATCGTTCGCGAGAATTGCGACAAGTGAATTCTATTTTCTGACTCATTTTTGCTTCTCAGTGTGTATTTTGTGAGAATACATCTCAATCAGATAAAGTGTAACAAGTTTGAGGCTGTGACATGGTAGTAGTGTAGAAAACCTTTAAACTTCAATAAAGATGGGGTCGACTCTTGAATATGAGGTGGCAAGTTTCTGTGGTCCAGTATTCAGCATTACTGCGCATTTTCCTATTGCTAAACATTTGTACCTCAACGCAATAATCCAAGCACATTGTCCTCTTCAAATTTAAATTTCATGATTAACAGACACTTTAAAATGTTAGGAATTACAATATACATATCTCTGAAAGCAATTACTGACTAACTAACAGTTCTACTTGTGGTTGGAACAAAATGTTTATAGACTGCACATCACAATTACTGTTAGGAAGCATAATATAACTATAAGAGTAAAACCAGAAACGAGCGCTTTTATATCCGCCGGTACCTACAGTAGTAGAACTCATTTGTAACAGTAGAGCAGCCGTTGGAATTTTCTATTACCAACTTTTAGGACTACTTAAGAATTAATTGTGAAATAACCCATCTATCCAATCTATGGCTTCGCAGCAGAGTTCCACTGGTCTTCCTAGTTGTACATGGGAGTTCATACCAGAGCAACATAAATCTGTTTACATACATAATTATAGGCAGTAGATAGCAATCGCCTGTCAGCCATGGGTTGGCTTTGAATAATATTATATAAATAGAATTGTGAAGTTTAGTTATTATGAGTTCTTAATAAAGGTTTTATATCACCTAGTGCGGGTTTTTGTTAGTTAGTTTTTGTAGGTCGTACATGAGATGTTTAAAAGTCGTAGATGCATGGTAACTATAACAACAGGAACTTTTGGCGCGGCATTACAAGACACGGCGACGCGATGTTGGTAAGAAATTGTTGCTATCTAGAAACTACGCAACGGTCCCCTTGAGGTCGCTTATATTACATATGTTTGTAGGATGCTAACGCGGCAGGGCACAGAGTAAAGTCCATTAGATCGGTAATTTGCCGGTCTTCAATCGTGATTGCAATGGTGATGTGATTTAGCGCAAATTGAGTTTCCATTGCGGTTAACCTTGAGATGGAGTGCTTACGTGAAAGCCAACTTAATAGCTATAGATGCTAACGGAACCCTTCTCCTTTGTTAGTGAATGCTGACTAAAGACACGATTTTGCAGTGCACTTGAGCGTCACAGATTCTCAACTGTTCTTTTCACACACTCACTGACGCCATGAAAGTATGAATTGTTCTTTGAATTAAACTTCCATTGAATTTTGTAAATAAGTATTGTCCATTCCGCGAGCGAGAGTAAACACTTACCATCAGAGGTCATGGCAAGCTATAGTATAATAAAAGAACTGAAAACAATGAAACCGTTTCATTTGCAATTCTTATGTCTAAAAAGAAATTAGAACTTCGAAGATTTCATACGGTTTTCAAAAAATTGATTTTAGTTAGACTTAGCTTTAAAATGCATCTTTTGGAGAGCAGATGACACGTTTTATGTTAGTTATTGTAAAACTTTACACACCATTCGTTACACATAACTAAATTAATTTTCGCAAAGTAACGTACTCGTAAGTAACTTCTTGTTGTAATATTAACATTTGAATCTACCAGTGCTTTGGAATTTATTTATTCGAATTAATTTATTTAAATAAAAGGACTCGCATAACACTCGAACAAGAACATTATAGCCGAACAGATCTCTATTTAGTATTATCATCATTCTTCTTTGTATACATGGGGATTCTTAACTGTTATTAGAGTTTGATGGAACGAATGCAAAATATATGCGAGGCTTCTGCATGATAATTATAAAAAATGTATTTCCAGGACGAGATAAAGACGAAAATGGAACGTATTAGATATTAAAATGTACAATTTTTTGAGTCAGTCTTGTAATTTATTGATTTTATATTCGTTAAATGTGGTATAGCAGTTGCAAACAAATGTATGAAACTAAGTTAGTACAACAACTAACAAAGGTTAGTGACGAATACCTTGTAAATTTTGAACCAAGTCTAAACATGATTAAATCATGTCCAAAAACAGCTGTAAATGAAACTGGAATTGAGTTAAGTACCAGGAAAACACAACATCTAAAGCGCTACTCCGAACCATTCTACTCGTATAAATTCAATTGTTAAGCACAACCCGACAATGCGACTTCCTTTGTGCCAATGTGTAAGCGGATATTTGTTCGATTGATATCCGACAGCCGGAAAAGACGTCTGTAGCATTTAGCTACGTTTTCTTTTTAAAGGTAAAAAAATGGGACGTCACGCCTGTAATTCCCGATGAGGTAGGCAGAGAACCCGACCGGGATTTGAATCCAGGACCTCTCGATCGGTGGTGGCGCTTGCAACCAACACCACCAACGAGGCAGTCAAAAAATATGTAATATAATATATCTCGGGACATGTATTAGAGAAAAATTCTATGTAAAAATATATATTAGACAAAAATTCAATGTGGAGTAGGTACTCGTATTTTTCATTTTATTCGTTCGACCTATATTGGAAGATAAAATATGGTCCCATTGAGGATTCCCAACCCTAATTAGGCCACATGTCACATTGTTAATGGATGAAATCAGATATGTCCATTCAGCACAAGTACCAGGAGATATTTCAACTGTTGTATTAATTGATGTTTTGGTTGTATTGATTTCGAAATTCATGTATGAGACCGGCATGGTCCAAAGGGAAACGGCTAAGAGGAAATGTTTACGTAGAACTACTAGTGTTTTATTCAACTTTCAACTTTATGTTGTTGTTTGGATAAGTACTCACCGTCGCCTAGGGACCTTTGCAACACTTGACGAGTGGCATTTATCAGATCATATCATCTACCCTGACCTGTACCTAGGTACTCTACGGCTTATCAGTTCTTCGACAGATATGGCCAGACCATTGCTACTTGTGCGTGTAGATTCTTTGACCCATAGCGATTATATTGATTCCATTTAGCTTTTCTGTTTTGTTAGTGTTCCCGACTCCCTTTTTTAATATTAAAATATGGGCAGAGTATTTAAGAAATAAACCAGATTAACGTTTGAATAAATAAAAGCTCATGAATTTTACTGTCGCTAGCACTTCGCTGTCATACCAAGTTTCATGATTATAGTCTCAAAGTTGATTTTAACTTTAGATACGAGTACTTAATATGAATTCGCTCATAGTGACGCTGCCATTATATCGTTTTATTCCTCTCGTTCTCTCTTCATGCTTTTGAATTATGACAGAAAGGGATAAAACTTCCGATGGCTGTAGAATGATATTAGCAGGGTTTGAACAAAAGTGTCATTCATAAGGGCGATATGTTTATGTTCGATAATAATCAGAACTCACTGAAGGCATTAAAGGCAGATGTGAGGCAAATGTGAGATTTTTATTTTCACATTTACAATATGACAAGCGGTCATAGCCTTGACGAGCTTATCGTTGTCCGTCAACCTTATCCCTTTATGTTCGTTATTTTTTGTGTGGAAACGAGCAGCTTAAATGATTTTATAACACATAAAATTAGTAAACCGTAAAACTTAAATAATAGCGCTAGAAACGCTTAAAGCTCGCGAGCAGTCATGAATAAATAAGTTTAGGTACGATCGATGCTAGTGTACACGTGCTCGTCTAATAGCACTTTTATAAATAGAACATAGTAATAATTGTTCATATCCAAATCGACAGTCCATCGAATATCTACGATTGGATTCCTAAATCGATTATTCTTTAAATAACTAATCTATACATAGAATATAAAATTTCGTAATTGTGATGTAAGGAAGATGCTTCGTATGAAAGAGAGTATCGGTGTAAAAATTAGAAAGGGTATGCTCCGATGGTTCGGACATGTTGAGAGAATGGCTGATGAAAGAATAACAAAACAGTATACAAAGCGAATCTTGATGGACGCAGGTGCCGGGGGAGAGCAAGACTCACCTCAAATAAGGTTTTATGTGATGGGGACGTTAGGTTAGGTTAGGTTAGACAGGTGTGCAAGAATAGAGATATTTGGCACTCTGTGCTCTCTGCCTACCCCGCAAGGGACCTGGCGTGAAGATATGTATGTATGTATGTAGAATGTAAAATAAGGTAAAAAAAATTGTATGGAGAAACTTTGGCGTGGAAACTCTACGTGAGTTTACTTTTATTTAATTTTCATTATAAAATATGCTAGCGTTTGACCGCCATCCCGTCTGATGGAAAGTTCAGGTACCCCCTAAGATGAAGGGAGTACGAATACTTTAAAAAGACATCTTTGCTTTAAATTTTGTTTTATCTTCTACTCTAATCCAATGAATTGAATGACAGTATTATATAAGATGTATTGTAGATATATTTGCTAAATCAAATTAATTAATAGTTTACTCCTGACATCAAAAATGTTACGAAGTAAACCCCATTGTAAAACAAAATCCGTTTTTCATTTGGTTTCGTGAATTAAGTACGTACGCTTTACTTTGATTAGACTCACTAATGAAAAATAGTATGACTTTAAATTTACCTAGATCTACCCTACCTTGGTATATATTAATTTTAAAGGCCCGTTAGTCCAGTGGTTGGGGTCTGACTGCAAGGCTTGTGGGTACGATTCTCAGATAGAATAAGCAATTTTATGATGTCGCCCAATAACTAAAAAGTTATTTTAACGAGAATATTTGCTAATACTTGCCAGTGGCTGTAACAAGGTGAACTAAATGTCGACCAATCTTACGTTTGCTACACTTAATGTACTTTTTCAATAACTAAGGCCAATAGCTCTTAGTATTTCGTGATCAATTTTAACAAAACTTAAAAAACTGATTATTATTACATCATCATTTCAGTTCTTTGAGGAGTGGCCAGAGAGCTAAATATCTCTATTCTTTCACACCCGATGTGTTACTTCTACATTTTTCACTTTTCATTCATGCAAGCCGATTCTGAAAAAATCTGCGTTCTTCTTCAAATATCTTTTCTTTATTAATACTTACGGCGCGGCTCGTGAAAGTGGACGAAAAACAAAAATTTTCGCAATGAACAAAGTTACCGAAAGTTAGGAAGGTCGGAAAGTATTTTAATATATTAATTTACCCGCTCATTTCAATAATACAAAAAATAATGTTTCAGAATCTACTTTGCAAGATATCGTTATCAATATTATTATTTGGAACTTACAATACACTGTATAAGCAGGGATATAACCAAATGGTATAAAAGTTTAGCATCCAACATTGGAGTTCTTGGATTCAAGAATGTCAATGGGCGACGGTAACTAATTACCATCATGTGATATGTCTGCCTGTTCGTCACGCTGGATAAAAAAACCAATCATATCCTGACGCGCATCTTCGCCATTGCAAAATTATTTGCGTTTTAACACTGACCATCCTTCGCTGTAACGATGAAGGAGAACATCGTAAGGATACCTGTACAATTTACTGTATCTTAAGTATCCTCTAAAGTCTTAAGCGTATTAAGTCTGCCACGACTTGGCCAGCGAGGTTTATTCTGAGCCGAGATTTGTGTCTAACAGTTGGACAATAAAAGAACCATGATGATGAATCCAAAGTGATACTTACGGGGGTGTGCATGTATCTGAAAACATCTAGAAAAGAGGATATAAAAACATGTAGTAATGGACTCGGAGTAAGCTCAGACAGCTTATACAATATTGACGTTTCAAATCGACTACAAAGTTGTTGTGTTCACCATTTATGTTTCTAGCAATAGCCATAACAATCGATATTTCTAACTTCCATGTTTAAAACTTAAACCATTGTGATACGAGTAGCCATGATTTTTGGGTCGTTGGGATCTACCGACACTGGTGTTGGAAATCTAGAGACTGGATAGCAAGCGCTGATGATGAAGAAGCTTAGGTAGCGTGTATAAGATTAAAGAAATATGAGCTTAGTGAAAAGGTATATTTGAATGGTGGTGTTTCTGATAGTACCTAGTTTTGCAGGATCTACTTCAAGTAGATCCATTTTAAATTTAAACAATTTATTGTCCTGAAGTAAAAATTTAATATTGCTGTAATAAAATATGATACTTGGTCCAACAAACTTATTTAGTTTTAAGATAGATCGAACAATGTAAATATTAGCCAGATAATAAAACAAGGTTATCTAAAATCCTTCGAAACTCGAAGAAATATCTTGGTTTTAAATATTTCATCGAATCTGGACAAAATTCTTTATTTATTAAAATTTTTTGTACCAATGACTGTGGCGACACAAGAAGCTTATATAAAGTATTGTTATTTTGAAGATTTTAAAAAATGTGTAAGAAACGTCGGCTTAACGTTAGAAAGCAGCAGCGCAGTGATAGTGCCCGTATGTAGAATATTCTGTAATGTATAGTTAGGTGAAACGTAAATACATAACTGGTGAAACGCGAGAATGTACTACAGTCGTGTGTCTACCTCATCGGGGATTACAGGCTTGATGTTACGTTCTTTTAATTGATAGTAAAACGTTCGGAACGCTAAACGAATTACGTCACTAAATTATTAAAGCTACTTCCCAATTCTCTTATAATCTTCTAAAATGACAAACGACTAGCACGTAATTAATATGAAGTCGAAGTATGAAAGATAACGACAATTAATATGAAATCAATCTACTGTTTAGGAATTTTGCAAAAAAAAAACTGTTTTCCGTGTGGTCACCGTACCGCTCGTCCGAAAATACCATGATAAGTGCCGTACAAAGTTTAAGGTTCAATGTTGACTTGACCTACTAAACTAAGCCTGTTTTCGTTCTCTTGGCCAAATTTTAATTCTTACATGTGATGAGAGTAGCTGTATCGATAGAGATATGATGATGTCTCTGGCTACCCGCAAGGGACCTGGCGTAATGATATGATAACAATAAAGAGAGCAGGAAACGAGGAGCCTGCGGTCACGATCATGATCAAAGAACTTGTTTATAAGGACAGGACTGTTAATATCACTTTGTACAATTCGTATCAACAATTAATAGGAACTATTGTTCAGTAAGAAGACTACAGGTATAGGACTCATTGAATATCGTTAGTATGGTTAGTACATTTATTACAATACTCGTATAATGTTCATTTTAATTATATATAGAAAATGGTATTTCCGCTTCTGCTATTTTCTGATTGCCGCGCACGATAAATATTTCTGAGCGCTTTTGTCTGTGGACTAATAAGAACTTCAGCCTTTGGCACTGGCAGCTATATAACGATATGGATTTGGTTTTAAAGAACTCCAAAATTTTTGACACATTTAATTCTGATGAAACATGAAAGCCCAGAACCATTCGAACTGTTTTGATTGTTCAACAACTTAAAATTAATGAGGAAGTTACTTTTAATGCATTCTTCCAATCATCCATTCATTCACTCATTCATTCGTTCACTCATTCATTCATTCACTCATTTATTCGCTCATTCATTTACTCATTAATTCACTCACCCATTTATTTATTTACTCGTTTATTCGTTCATTCTTTCATTTATTTATTCTAAAATATTTCGCTCTATAAACATGAATAAAAAACAATATCACATACCAAGTACCAGATATACATGTGCTTAGAAAAATATATGTCGTTAGCAATTTGTACTGTAAAGTATATAAATATATAGTTATTATATAAAATTGTCCATTAAACCTAATTTTTTATAAGCTCTTAGTCCACACAACATCTCAAAATATTTCATCCCCCGGTTCTTCTGTAACACAAAGCTCCGTTTAATAGTTTTACACCTCAAAGGCTTAATTGCTTCAGACTTTGTATTGTTTTTATTAAATTCTTGAAGGTAATAATGTCGGTTTTGTAAAAGTTGTAGGAAAGTGGAGACTGAAATAAGTAGGTTTATATTTAATAACGTAACATGAAGCCTGCAAGATAGGCAGAGGAGTATAGTGGTTCAACTGCCACATGTACCACAGATGCCATCATGGAATACGTAGTGAGCCTGTTGCCACACACCAACAGTAAAAATGGCTATTTCCAAACCGAAAAACACGCAAGTTTATGTTACTGTGACACTTTTAGTCTACTGTAGAAGGCTGAAAGTCTAGTAATGAAAGTAATAAATGGAAGTAATGGAAGTAGATTTATCACATACAGTCATTATCATCATCAAACTCTTCATTGTTCCACTTAAAGGTTTAAAACTATAGTGTGCGACTCTGGCCACGTGCAGATCTTTAATTTTCTGGTTACCTTAGAACGGACTTTACGTAGTTTGAGATACGATCGCGTAATTTGCAAATGGACCAAAATATTTAGTAACATAACTTCTGTATTCTAAAAAACCACCTCTAGCCTTCCCTTTACGTATAATACGGCTTATATTAAATTGTTCCGTAAAATTACGAGCGAGAAACAAATGCGAAACAATAGGGTAGGTACATAAAACGCTACGCTCTTAGATCGTGTCGTGTCAAATGTAGGGACGTTGTTTTTGCGTAGCCAGATGATGCCAGTTCGGCGACCCGATTACATTGCTCCGTTATCTTTTTTCGTAACCGGCGTTCCATATTCCACACCCCTAGGCGATTAGGGTCGCAAAACCTTGGAGAACATTTTACATTTACTTTTTACAACAGTGACAGAGAATCAACGAATTATACAGCCCTACTTTCTTTCTAACATCTGTTTTTATGTTTTGAAAAAACCTACTATCACCCCTTTCAAATTCAAATTCAAATGTCATTTATTCAAAATTAGTTCATAAGAACACTTTTTGTACGTCAAAATGATGCTACCACCGCTGCGGAAGATGCCTCGCTATGGAGAAGAAACAGCGAAAGAAGCTCCATAGGTGTGCTATTGCATC
>DWDV01003066.1:0-10915 GCA_018245615.1 Mimoniades ocyalus | reverse complement strand
TAACTGGTGAAACGTGGGAATGTTCTACATTCCTCTGCCTACCTCTTCGGGGATTACAGGCGTGAAGTTACTTTCTTACTTTTAGAATGCGAAATATAAACTGTTAACGTTGATTTTAATCTAAATATAGATCAGAAGGAAAGAACGGAGTATAAGCTGATTTTGATCTTTTATCTATCGCTGAATGGCTTGACATGAGATATCATTTAACGCTATCTCAACTAGGAGTGGCGATATACATGGATGTTTTATAAATACTCGATGAATCGCATCAAATAGAATGTATTGTTAATGAAGCAAATCTAGATATATATAGGTATAAATGTTTTGTAATGGATGCCTACAGTTAATAAATATTTTTTGTCTCCTTTACCAAGTCTACACGCTTCACAAATACTTAACAGGGTATCCAATTGACTGACCTTTTTTTCATTCACGTGATTGTCATGCAGTAAAACATACAGATACTTTTGTATGTCAAAATAATCGATATATGGAAAACAAATGTATTTTTGTAAATATCGATACTACATCAATGCCATTTTTCGATTCCTTACATCGAAAAAACATCGATGTTTTTTTCAATGTTCATCACTAATCTCTACATGGCATTCAAGAGTATTGTGCGACGCGGGGGGAATCACAAATAGCCCGGAATGAATGAATGATATATCATGAACGTGAATTTAGAATGGAAACTATGGAAAGGCTAGTTCCACTGGTTCAATATTGGAAAACTAGACGTCACATGTCTTTTTCTCCTCTACGATAACGCTTTTGTCACGGTTCGGTTAAGTTATAACATGACACATAAATTCTCGTTTTTTCGCGGCATTACGTTTTCTTTCTCGCCTCTGCTCCCTGGTACTGGCGAGACTCTCTCGCTAAATTTATTTGAATATTACTTATGATAATTCTAAAATAATAATGTACATATTTATTTAATCAAATAATACATTTTCTGATCTTAACTGTTAGTCTTATAAACTTGGCTTCTGGTGCTATGTTACTACCTATTGTAAAATTTGTTTTGTTTATTTGTTGCTTTGAGCGTGTTCAAAAGCGTAAGAGTTCAAAATATATGTTGTAATACCTAGGTGTTGTCTGTGACTTCGCTTGCCTAGATTTAAGATTTTGGGTTTTCTCAGATTTTCTTACAGCAAAAGTCACCATGTATTTATCTACCTTTAATTTAAGTAAAAAAGTGGCAGGCGTGAGTGGTTTCCGCCAAATTCACTCAACAACATTTTTTTGGTGGAAATAAAACAAAACGCTATAAAGTTGTATAACATAGATCTGCGTCCGCCTTGCTATACTCTCATTCCGATCTAAAGAATCTTTTCTTTTCATAAGACACACATACATAAGTGCCTTAAAATGAGAAACTTAAAAAAAAAACAAAATATTTCTATCCAGAGTGTGTAAGTTAAGGTTAGGGCAATTACGTGTTTGTGGTAAACGTATGTTATTCTATATGACAATGTCTGCTTACGCTTACATGCTCATAAGTTTCGGTGTTAGTGTACACAAGAGCCCTCGTGCGTGTCTTCATGTAAGAGGCCTTGTGCTTGTGTAATTGTAAGTGCCCTTTTATTAGAAGTGTAGGTGTAAATATGTGTTCTTTTTTAATTTTATTTACTCCTTTTTCTATTATGTTAGATTTTAAAGATAATAATTTTATTTATTAATTTTGAACGTAACATCACGCCTGTAATCCCCGAAGAGGTAGGCAGAGGAGAGTAGAACACTCCCACGTTTCACCAGTTGTTTTAAGTCCCACTATGGAATAGGTGGTGAGCCTATTACCATACACTGGCCACATATTCAGACTCCGAGCCACTACTAGAAAATCTAAATTAGAAAATTTAGTAGTGCACCCAGGACCTCCTGTTCGGCAGTCGCACAAACTCCTTGATGAATAACGTATTCATACTATTCATAAACTTTGTTCATTTACGTGACCATCTAAAAATGTCAGTAATAAGGAAGTAAAGATATTAATATACATATACTATATTGACCCTTTGCATGCACTCTTAAAATTTTCGTAACCTAAGTTTTTTAAGACATCGTAAGTTTGTACGAAGTGCATAATGCTGGGTTTATATTCTTTAAAATTCTGTTAATCCGTTATAAAATGTTGTTTAATTAATTACACATCATTCAATAATATTATTTTGTGAATAATAAGAATCTATTTCTGAACGGATATGTTAATGTCATATTCAACAATATAATATACACTGACATTGACATATTTTCGCGGGTTTGAAATCCAGTAAACGTGATTCCAATGTAATGCTCTTAATTTTGTTATAAAGCGTCTTAAAATGGCTGAGAAGCTCGAGGATTTAAACTTGCCAATGACTGTAGTTACAAGAATAGTTAAAGGAGCCCTACCCGAGGGTGTATCCATATCAAAAGAGGCGCGAACAGGATTGGCGAAGGCAGCTTCAGTTTTTGTATTATATGTTACTTCGGCAGCGACAAACATCGTTAAAAATAACAAAAGAAAGGCTTTGACTGGTAATGATGTGTTAGAAGCTATGAAAGACATAGAATTCGACAGATTTGTGGATCCATTAACTGAAGCGCTAGAGAACTACAGACAAGCAGTTTCGGCGAAAAAAATGTTGAATAAAAAGCAGGATGAGGGAGATGAAGTAGAGATAATTGAAGATGATTAGTGAAGTTAGTTATAAGATCATTTTTAAGTGGTATTATTAAAGAAAATGTTAATGTGTTGTATTTTCAAGTTTTAACCTTTGCTATGTATGTATGCTTTGAAGCATGTTTCATTTTTTTTTTAATTTCTCTTAGCTTTATTTCTTATAACAAAGTTTATATGGAGAAAATCAGGTATAATGATGACATTGCTATAGTGGTACCCCATTGGTTACCTTCGTCACCGACTTCGATCTTATTAAACACTGATATTGTGTTGACAAATAGTTTTAGCACAGCCTAAGCTATGTCATGTATGGTACCATTGGTGATCAAGATGTTCTGGGTTCGATCCCTTGGTCAGATATTATCAAGTTTTTTTTTATTGAAATTTTTTGTAATAACTTGGAGTCTGCATTTGTGCCTGATGGCATTAGGCTCACCACCTATTCCATAATGGGATGTATAAAGTAATTGATGAATTATGGGAGTACACTACACTCCTGTGCGTACTTCTTTGGTGGTAACAGGTGTGATATTATCTTTCCAATGTATGTATGTAGTTATATAATAAAATACTATATGACACATTGTATATACTGACCATTCATTTGACTTATTCATTATTTTTTTATTTTCACAAGGGGTATATTTGGATGCCTTTTGGCATTGAAACAATGTGATTTTTCTAATTTAAATTTTCTATTAGTGGCTCGTAGTCTGGAAATGGCAATAGGCTTACCACCTATTCTATAGTGGGATATATTATGTAACTGATTAAACATGAAAATATTCTACACTCTTCTGCTTGCCTCTTCACAGAATATAGGTGTGATGTTTCGATCACATTATGACATATTTGTACATCAGTTTGATAAGGTTCTAAGTTAAAGAAGTTCAATGGAAACCAAAATCGTGTGACACAATAGATAGCCAAATGAAACACAATGTAATTCTCAATCACTTTATTTGGGAATAGAATTTGTTGAGAAACAATCCAGAAGAACATGAACTGATTGTAATCTAACTAGCTGCCTATCTACCGTCATATTTACACTCGCTCCGAAATAACCAAAATAAATATACATGTATTCATTTGTATTTATTTTTATAAAGATCTATAACTAATTAATTCATAATATTCATCTGATCAAAATTTCAATCTTTCAAATCACTTAATACTATCAAAGAGAATATTTGGAAAGACTTATCTCTAAGATAAATACTTTTAAAAGCACTAATCCGAAAGTCTGTAAGGCAAAGTAAATAAATCAAAATATTTTTATGACATTATATAGAATTGTCAATTTTATACTCAATGAGTAGGTACATTTAGAAATGCTTGAGGAATAACCTAAGACTCAAGTATTTTTTTTGTAATGTGAGCGCTAAGATAGATTATATTATATGGGCTATATTTCTGAAAGAAATACATTTTCAATATATGGTATCATTGTGGGTAAATTTTTACTACGTCCAACACACTGTAGTGAGGTACATAATTGATTTGTACATTAACTGCATAGTTATTTGCCACTATCTTAGCACTCAAAACAATGAACAATGTTCCCAAATTTATTTTCTATCAGCATTTTATGCCAATAACGACCATTTTATTATCTATAGTGTTCGTTCAATAATAGACATGAGCGCCAGACTTTTAATTCACGTTTTATTTTTAATTCTGAAGAACAACTCTAAATTACGACTTATCTAGAATAATATAAGCTGGTCGCCTTTCCAAAGGATGGTTTTTGTTTGTTATATCTTAAATAATTGCAAGCATAAGCCACAAAAATATACGTAAAATGCATAGAGCAATTCCCAACTAGCGACACTATATTCCCAATTCCTTTGGTGGTGACCAGCATACACCATTTTCTTAATACATAAATTTGTTTCTACTGGTGTTTCAATTCAAGAACTCCGCACTCCTTCGTTTAACTCTAGTCCATACTTCCCTATGTCAAATCACTAACTCGTTTTAAAACTAATTTAAATTCTAAATTGGGTACAATTTACAGCCTTATTCAGTCCGCTTGCCTTTTCAATTGATCAATTGTTTTGGCAAAGATTTGGAAGTGACTGAAAGATTAGTCGAAGATTCTTTTTTATAAACAGGAGAGAAATTAGCACGAACGGATACAAAATTACGATAAGCAGATGTCCATTTAAAATTAACTGTATATATTATCAACTGACATCTGTACTACTTTAGAATTCCGTGTGTCGTGGTGCTATGAACATATACACTAATATATGTAGACAAACGCACATATAGAAGTAATAATTTATCATTCATATGAATGCTTGACCGTTATCCCATTTAGAAAAATTTTAGCAAACTAGGAGGGTAACCGTGTTAAGATAATTAGAATTTTTCGGATTGGGAGCCCAGCGTTTCTTTATAGGGCGTAAAGACATCGCGATAAATAACCGAGGGAAATTTAGTCAGCATTATTATGTAATATAAACTACAACACGCTATCTTACCAAATCCAATTAAGTAAATGGTGCGCCTTACATGAAAACAGCTTTTGTACTGTCAGATCTGTATGAGGTATTTTTGACTTGCTTTTGTGTATCAGCAATTTGATATTCTCGTTTCACCACTTAGCTAACATCGATCATCGGCAGTCACTGAATTCTATAATTATAGTACAAGGTAAAATGTTGGTACTAACACATTTGTTAAAAAATCAATTGAATCCATACGATAAATCTTGATGTTCAAAATTTGTTTGATAAAATGTGGAAGTGATGGTTTAATTTAAATGCAGATGATATATTGAAATGTGCAAGAAAAATAAGTAAAACGAATTAAAAAGTATTATGAAGAAAATAAAAATCGAAAATGGAAAATAAATGTTTATTACAGGTGTATAAATAAACGGGATTACTTAAAGCATTACAAGTTCCATTACAAACGCAACAAATTAAAATGAATTAATTGGCGGTGCACTCAAGTTTTTCATATGTACAGGTGTTTTTGGTTTTAAGGCTGCCAAGTTTTTTTAAATATTTTTTTTGATCATTTATATGATTGTAGGTTACTTGTTATTAGTAGCTGCGAGATTTCGCGGATATATATTCCCAACTGTACAATGGATGAGAATGAGAGTCCTCTTTGAGGTAAATTGGATTAAAAGATTTCATGTATTGAAGAACATAATGTGTAATTACAGTGGTATTTGAAAACTGCAACAGTTGCCGGAGCTACACTGCTACGATTACAACACAACAGTCCAACAAAGATATTCACTGGAGTTCAATACACTTTTATAGTAATGAGTGATTATTTTTAAAAAGTTTGCCATTATTACCTGCCTAAAAAAAAACTTGAGTGCAAATAATTTTTAAGTTACACTACAAGCTGTAATAAGTAGGACATTTCAGTTTTTGTAACAAACGTAACAATAAGCTAAAACAATTTGATGAGCCTTAAAAACATGTATTATTTATATGGCAATTTTTTAAGAAAAAGTAAAGAAGTAAAACTATTATTGTCTAAACTTGAAAATTGCCAGTTGATAACAATATAATCTCATAAAATCGCTTTTAAAAACCGAAAGTTAAAACACTGGATATCACAACAAAAATAGGGAAATTAATTTACCCAGGTGTCACAACATTACTTCAAGGAACAGAGAGAGAGAGAACATACATTTCTGTTCACCTATGAACACAGATAAAAATAAATAAAAATTGACAGTCCACTTCATCATATTACTTCTACAATCTAGTTTCTTGAAATGAGGTTGCCATTAAAAAAAATTAAATACATTTTAAAAATTACAATAACTATTCTACTGATATAATACAATTGACTAATACTAATTGGAATATTTGTAATATTTACTTATTTACAAAAAATACACAAGCGAACTTTACTTCAGTTTCCTTTTTTTTTCTTAAATTCCAAAATCTCCATGTTATAATACAATTACATATGTATAACACAAAAAAATGTCTTTTCATACAGTGTTATTAATATTATTACCCAAAAACATCTGGCGAAAACCAAACGTAAGTATTAAACGATCACAATTATTTGGTTAAAGGGGTTTATTAAAATGGTATTAATAAATACGTTTCTTGTTTTTTTATGTTATTTCTACTAATTTTTTATCTGTGTAAGATAAGAATCACTTCAATAGAAGTGAATTGTTTATTAAAGTTAAATTGTTTCTGGGGAATTTTGAATAAATGTAATAATAATAATAAAAACTTCAATAGAACACTGGAACAACCGTGTATAAACTGACGCATCATAAGTGAAAGTAATTAATATCTTACACAGAGGTTTTACTTTAAATACTAACGGCAAATAAACTTCAGGTTTCGCTCATACACCGGCTCAATATTTTATCCTCACTCACGGGTCATTATATGTCATTAGGACTTTAGTACACCACCATAAACATTACTCCTAGAGCAATATCTGCGTCTGTGTCCAGTCTCATTTCTCACTCGTAAATTATTTATGGCGGGGTACATAAAGTCGAAAATAATAATAGTGTTAATTATGTATGGTGAAAATGACCATGTGTACTGAATTGATATGTGAGCAAAGAATCTAATACTATTTTATATTATTATTACTTTAATTATAACGCAATAAAATCAGGATCTACACATCGCTAACAATCTCTTATAGACCAAGATCACAGTAACGTTGTATGCTATGTTATTATTATTAATATGCCAAATTATACTAAAATGTCAGCGATAATTATTAGATCAAAAAAAGAAAATAAAACCTTCAATTTTATATCGACATTTGACTTCCAGCGCTTAATTTGAAATGGAGGGATGGGCTAACAATCGTGCAGACACGAACATTATATATTTTTTTATATAACGAAGTTACTGCACGTGCGGAGACATTTAATTATGGCATATTTCTAGTGACATTGGACGACTATGACGTAACGAAAACTGAATTAATTGAAATATATTATGATAAATTAAATTAGGCGTGTAGATTTCTTGGCCTTTTCATTTCACCAGTATAACAAGTGGTATTTAATTTTAGATCAAAACAAGTTAAGCAATGTATGTAACATTCAACAATACAATTCCGATATTTGCGTAATGACATAATTACGTCATTGCTAGATTGCTTTGCGTTATATCTACAGGAAAGAATTTATGCAGGTGTCGAAGGAGACCAAGACGTTCCCATCTTAACCAAATGGTGGAGTCAGCTGTCTCCGAAGACAGCGTGCGTGAACGATGAGAGTTATAAATATAAAAGAAGCACGATGTCAGGTCCGTAAAGAAATAGATTTTTGGCACTCGGCACTTTCTATCTAGTTCGTAAGAGATTTGACGTGAAAAATGTTAGTTTACTGAATGCAAGCCAGACAGCAAAATTATTAAATTTGTCTTCATTAAATCACCTTGCTCAAGCTTGATCAAAATCAATCAAACCTTAACGTCATCCCCTTCTAGCTCACGTTCAATCCGTTTGATGGATATAATTCTATAGATAAAATGTGACTTCTAATTTTATTTATAAACTGTCCTGTCGAATCATCGTCATTATCGACCTTTCTATCATTGGGCACACGTCTCCCCTCTAAACGAGAAGGATTAAGGTCTGCCATACCCGCCACGCGGACCAAGTGCGGTTGGCAGACTGAAGTATGTTTAATTCATTCACAAGAGTTTGCAAGTACATATCATTAAACATTCTGTCTGTAGTAGATCTGTAATTTGTATGGCGAGTTTATTTTTGCATTTATTACATAAATATCAAGCAAATTTTTTGGCCTCCCTTATTAACATAATTGTAAATAACTTTTGCGTACGTTGAAAAATATCTGACTCATTAAACGACATTAAAATAAGGCGTGCGAAATGATAGAAAAAAGAAAATGTTAAGAAAGAATATAAATCTATGTTATTATAATCATAACTTTTTTGGTAAAACGCTTACTTCCCTTTAGACAAAATTTTTTTTAAGGCTGGCGAGACTGCCCACTTTTGTAAGCAAAAACAACGTCTGTCAAGGACAAGTGTTAATTGCAATCGAATATCTATAAAACACGTTACGTATTAATTAATATTATTTAATATTACAAATATTATTGCTCGTTCCAAATTCGATATACGGAATGAAGTATTAATTAATTGGCAGTGTTACTTTTTTAATTTCATGTGCAAAGGCTGCTCTCTTCTATTATTTCTTGTTATTTTGCCTTTTCTATGAATTATTACGCGTACATACTATAAGTGAATTAATTACATCACTATATCGAGTACAGTTTGCAAAAAGATTCAAATTATCGCGTTAAAGATGTCAATACGACTTTTCATATTGCAAATATATTTTCGGAAACGTTATGATAATTGCTAATAAAACAATTAGCATTATAAGTTTGAAAAAGCCGATTGTGTTTTAAAATGTGGTTTTACTTGTGGCCAGTGGCCACTTTCTGAGGTAAAATGCTGACGGCAGTTCAGGCAGTGCTAGCACGATTTAAATTACCAACGGAAACTTTGGTAGCACAGAGCGCGGTCAGCTAGCGGATGCGTGACCAATCTGATGATAAATGATCAGCGTCGATAAAGGCACTCGATATCGTTTATATCTGGGCCTCTTACGACAATAATTTTCGACACAGTGGGATCGGGGCGGAAGCAATAAATTATTTTCTGAATATGATAATTACTAAAACTTAATTATTGTACATACACATATATAATTTAAGGACATTACAAAAATCGAGCCCGTTGCGATTTTTCGTACGGTTCAATTTGTCGTCGAATCTATTGTGGTATTTACGAATGCAAGTGAGTTATGGCAGACGATCATAATGCATATGGACTAAATCAAGCCACGATACGTGTTGGCGACGAACGAAAATTAGACAATATATAATAGATAATATTTCAAAATGAGTGCAGAGCGCAGCAGCAGAGACAAACGTATGCGCTTAAACTGCGGCGAGAGGGCGCCACTGGATGTGCACATCTATTTCGCTCTTATACCATAGTAAGGACTTTGTCATTTCTTTTAAAAATTACACAAATTTGTATTAATTTGGCTTGAAACATTTTCACGCCGGAAACTGTCGTTATGTGTTATAAAGCAAATTTTTGACGGTTAAAATATGTAGCGAGGTAAATAATGCCACCTATTAATGAAGTTCGATACAATGTAATTTTTCTAGAGGCACGACTCGGCAACGATGTAGGGTCCTGTTCGGTTCCATTAAATCTATGGTACAAATGTGTCGATAACACGATCTGTATAAATGTCAGCTATTCATCTACCGTCGTTTGTCTGCACGTACTCGTCCGTCGCGCGACGTGCGCGCTAGGAGACGTCCCTCGACAGGCGCCCGGGGCCCTGCCTGCGCCGCGCGCCGGGGCCACGGCGCCGGGGCCCTGCCCGCCGCTCGCGGGGCCTTGCGACTCAGTAGGAGGCCTCGTGCCCGGCCAGTATGTACAAGTCGTTGCCGTCTTCGCTCGACAAAGTATTATTTTGCAACGTGTGCGACTCCAGCACCACCACTCTGAAAAAACAAATATTGATTTTTAAACTGTTAAGGTTTTTCTTAATGGCTCCACGTTGGAAGGAGGGAGAAACGGTGCACGAATAGGTTACTGGAAAAATGTTAAAATTAAAATCATATTTTATATTGGAATGTCATACAAAATGCCACCTAAATTCTCGATTCAAATTTTTTTTTCAAATTTTCAAATAAAAATAATCAAGTTGTTCGTGAGTGATGATATTATATGTATTTATGATTGACTATTACTTTGTAGTTTTCAGTTAAATCGTAATTATTTGATTTGTTATTAACTTGTCGTGCCCCAAGAGCCGGTAAACCCTGGAGTGGTCAGTGATCTCTTGAGTGACCTCGGCGTTGCGCAGCGAGCGGCCCTGCATGCCGTGCCGATGGAACGCCAACACTGAATCCGCTAAACACACTGTAACGACAATAAACCTATTAAAATTACTTGACAGACCTATTATTTCTCTGGCGCGTGATTTTGAGAGCCAATATGCGGACTGTGTGTTTGATATCTATCCAGGACAAGTACTTATATAATGATGAAAACTATTCGTCCTCCGTTACTATTGAATCTTTCTAATTAAATTTTCTAGTTAAAAGTTTTTAGAACCTTCTAGTTTAGTTTCTAGAACCGGCTAGAAGTTCGATTTGCGCCTAGTGTATGGGAACAGGCTCGTACTACACTCGTCTGCCGCCTCTGCGGGGGTTGCCGGCGCTCGGCT